>BQNB010038169.1:0-28422 GCA_026074375.1 Tanacetum coccineum | reverse complement strand
GGATTATCAGTTTCAATGAATAATATGTTATATTTTAATGCTATTACTGTTAATGGCATTTATGAAATTGATATGCGTGATTCTACTTTACCAATCGTTAATTCAATGTATTTTATTAGCAATAAGAGAACCAAATCTAATTTGGATTCTACTTATCTTTGGCATTGTCGTCTTGTACATATAAACAAGCAACGTATTGAAAAGTTGCAACATGATGGACTTTTAAAATATACGGATAATGAACCGTTTGATCAATGCGTATCTTGTATATCTGGTAAAATGACAAGAAAACCTTTTTCACATAAAACTGAGAAAGTTAAAGATGTACTTGGATTGATTCATACTGATGTTTGTGGTCCACTTAGACATGTGTCAAAGAAAAGTGCTAGTTACTTCATTACCTTTACTGATGATTATAGTCGTTATGGTTATGTTTATTTACTTAAGCATAAACATGAAGTCTTTAAAACATTTAAGGTATTCAAAAGTGAAGTTGAAAATCAACTCGGAAAGACTATTAAAGCCATACGATCTGATCGTGGTGGTGAATATATTAGTCAAGAATTTAAAGACTATCTAAAAGCTTGTGGAATTGTTCAACAGCTTACTCCTCCTTACACACCACAACATAATGGTGTATCTGAGAGGCGTAATCGTACCTTGTTAAACATGGTTCGATCAATGATGAGTCTTACCACTTTGCCGTTATCCTTTTGGGATTATGCTCTAAAGTCTGCTGCACGCATTCTCAATATGGTTCCAACCAAGAAGGTAGACAAGACTCCATATGAACTATGGCATGGAAAAGTTCCTAACTTGTCTTACTTAAAGGTCTGGGGTTGTGAGGCTCATGTGAAACGTCACACGCCTGATAAACTTCAACAAAGATCTGTTAAGTGTATCTTCGTAGGATACCCTAAGGAAACTATGGGTTACTATTTCTACTACCCACCTGAAAATAAAATAGTTGTTGAGAGGTATGCAGATTTCTTGGAAAAGGATTTCATACTTCAAAAGGAGAGTGGGAGAATTGTAGAATTAGAGGATAAAGATATTTTACCTTCTGAAAACACTACTGAACATCCTATTGAGGAAGAGGAGGTTGAAGGTTTTGAACCACCTCAAAAGGAAGATATTCCGATTCGTAGGTCTAAAAGGACACGTCAGAGCTCCATATCGTTTTAAGGTCTAAATGTAGAATGGAGGAGAATAGTTCTAGGGGATCTTTATGATCTCACTAGCTATAAAGAAGCTATGTTAGATTGGAATCTAATAAGTGGAATCGATGCTATGAAATTTGATATGCGGAGGAAATACAATCCTGATGGTTAATATGGTATGGGTCCTGGTCGATCTTTCCTCCTGGGATGTAAGGACTGTTAGGAGTAAGTAGATTTTTAAGAAAAAAGACTGACATGGATGGTATTGTACACACCTATAAAGCTCGTCTTGTAGCAAAGGGTTATACTCAACTCTACGGGGTTGATTATATAGAAACGTTCTCACCCGTCACTAACATTAGAGCTGTTAGGATTCTCATATCTTTAGCGGCCATTACTATGATTATGAGGTTAGCTGATAATATGGATATAAAAACAGTCCTTCTTAATTGATTATCTTGATGAAAGACATTTTATTGTGACCTTGAATGGTTTGTTAATCATAAATCATCCCAGAAAGTATGCAAGCTTTAATGATCCATTATGGTCTTAAGCAAAGAATAAGAATGTGGAATAAAAAGATTTGATGAGGAACATCAAAAGTTTAGATTTGCTCAAAATCTTGTATGAGCAATGTGTATCATCACAAAAGGATGAGGAGGTAGTAATGATACAGTCCTCATCTTATTATGTTGATGAATAATCATATGGGAAATCCACCATTCCAAGTTTACAACTACAAAGTGTAAAAGATTTTCTTGGGAAAGTTGTTTTGATATTGCTACTGAAGGATTTTGGGGGAAAGCATTCATTTATTCTTGGAATCTAAAATCTACAGAGTAGGTTCCAAAGCGATAGATTAGTCTTGGTCAAAATGCTTACATGGATAGATCTTAAAGAAGATATAGGAATGGATAATTTCAAACGTGTGGTATATCCCCATTGCATAAAGACATGACTTAAACAAAACACAGGTGCTTGCTTCAACACCTGAAGAGGTGAAGTGTATGCAAAATGTTCCTTATGTTCGGTCTGTGTGTTCCCATTATGTATGCTGTAAGATGCACTAGGACCTGATGGTGAGTTATCCACGCAAATATAAACAAGATCAATTTTCAACAGAATCCTGCGTGAATGGTCATGGGACTGCTTGGTGAAAATATTTATTAAGTATTTAAGAAAATACTAACGATATGCTTTTGGATTATGGTGATGAAAATTCGAAGCTGAACTTTGATGTGATTCAGCTTATTGCGATCGATGATTTGAAGACTCGAAGAGATGATACAAAATCTCAAACAGGATATGTCTTCATTTTGAATGGAGGCGCAGTGGACTGGAAGAGCTCCAAGCAAAGTACTATTGTGATGTCTGCTACAGAAGCTGAATACATAGCTGCTTCGGAAGCTGCGATGGAAGCTGTTTGGATTAGGAAGTTTATTTCAGGGCTTGGTATAGTACCAACAATAAACGAACCTATTAGAATGTTTTGCGATAATTCAGCCGCACTTCATTTTGCTAACGAACCGGGAGTTCAGAAAGGCACCAGACACTACCATAGGAGATATCATTATGTTCGTGAGTGCATTGCACTAGGCGAAATAAGATTCCTTAAAGTTCACACAGATGACAATCTGGCTGATCCTTTTACGAAGGCTTTACCTAAAGGAAAGCTTACTCAACATGCTAGGAGCATGGGACTTCGTTTAGCTAGTAGTTTCATGTAGATCTGTGTTTAGTATTTGGATAAGGGATGTTTGAACAATTTATTTATGATATGATACTTGGTTTTTGTTTTTTCATTTATATTAAATTGTATTCCTTATATTTGATGTTTAAATCCGTGGAATAATAAAGTTATTATTCTATATTAATCAGTTGTTGATTATACATTGGGAATATGTTAACTGAGACATATGAAGTGATTGGTGATATTGTTGATATTAAGGATGTGTCCACCAAACTCACATGATATTCATAAGATGAGTATTGGATTTCCCCAACACAAGGATATTACTTTATGGATCGTCGTCATCAAGTAAACCTTGTAAGTGATTTTATTTACAAAATCCTTAGACTTGAGATGCAAGTAGGTCTTGCATATGTGGATAATCCTTCTTGATCTAGTCTAAGTTATCCTGAAAAATGGATAACTAATAAGGGCTATTTCAGAGGTGATTTTGAAACATGATGACTTGGCACTTGTAGTCAATATAGAATTTGTTCCTTCAATAGTTGAAGAAGATGCCACTGGGCCCCTCGTAGAATTAATCAGATGTGTGTATGGTCGTACCCGAAAACTCATGTAGATATGTCTCATTGATTTTTGGTAATCTTGATTAGTTACATATACGAGAAACAGAATCGTTAAATAATGGAATGACATTGATCCATATCCATTTTTAACACGGTATCAGAAACAAAGGGATTGTAAATTCATAAATCATTTTGTCCGTGTTTTGAGAAACCACACTCGGATATTTCTGGGAGCATTGGCGTGTTGCTAGACGCTTACCAATGTTATTATATAATTTATACATGTCCAAGTGGGAGCTGTTGGAATATGAACAAATATAAATTATATATGTCCGAAAATTATTCGAACCTAAAGGGACGCACATGTTAATCTGTAGAACAATGTATTTAATATATTAATGTAATATATTAATTACTGTTTAAACAAACAATCGTTAAAAGTTTAACAAGAATAAATATTAGTCGTTAATAGTTAAAGGACTAATATGCAAAATCGGGAAAAGGAAAAGTTTGGTTTGTTTGCCCCTATCCTTAGTTGGTTCGTTCGATAATCTCTTCCAATGGAAGGAGACTGCTTGCTTTCTCACCAAGATTGTAAGGGCTATAAAAGGAGGTCTTAGGGTGTTTTGTAATTTATAACTTGAAATCTAAAAACTCTAAATCTCTCCTTGCTCTTTCTCTTGGCCGACCGAACCTTAAAACCCTTGAGGGATTCGGTTTTCTCCTTCCCTTTATCGAACGAACCAACAAACAAACCCTTAGGGTTTTTCGTGTTGAGGTTTTACAATCAAGAAGGTGCTTCGTGTGTTGATTGATTCAAAGACGAAGAGATCGTTTGGTTAAACAATATTAGTACTAGCATACACATTGTTTGCTAAGAACGTATTGTGTGTGAATTCTTAGAGAGATCATTCTTTTGATCTTGGTGGTTTCGCGTAGTATTATACATACGCGTATATTGAAGACGATGTTACGTTTATTGCTATAAGCAGTCTAACGTTCCTTGCTAAAGGTATATATCTTCAATCCCTTGTTAATTATAAGTTCTATACGTGTTTGATCTTTCCGCTGCGTACTCGTGATATGTTTAACTGTTAATCAGATCTAAAATCCCAACATATACCTATACTGCCATTAAGTCATAGGTGCAGTAGTTTTGGACACTTTAACAAAATGATGGGAATGATACATAGGTCACGTAAAGATGAGCTCTTTAAATGAACATTCCTACGCTATTTATATGCCTATGGAAATTGTGGAACAAAAGACTTAAGATTACCTTGGCACTTGTTGACCCATTGATAAACCACAACAGTTCCTCCACAACCCCACGCCAAGACACTTTCTATAGAAACCAATAATGAACATATAATTACAGACAATAGTGTCAAACCGTTTGTAACAAATATCCAAGTGACAAGCCGATCACTAATTTACAGGTTGATATATCATTTTAAAAATTCACATACCTTGGTCGTGTGGAGTGGAAATGACTTTCGTAGATTGAACCGCATATGTTGGCAATAAGAGAGATAGTAAGAATAGTCATACGATATGTATAAACTAGTTAAAACTATACGCTGAGAATAATCTTAAACATACGTGGCAACTAAATTTTGACAAAGTACGAGTCCTAGTGCGGTCACCCTTTAGAGCACCATTAGAAATGATGTCTTCCCCAAGTTTCAAGTGAAGTTACTCCTCCAGGTTCTCAAATATCTTTTTGGGCAACATCCTTGCATCAAACTTTGTCGAGTCCAAATTATGACGAGACAAAGTGATAGAAGATCGATTTGATGCGGCTAGTTGTTTGTTGTGTAAGGTGTTGGTAGAGATAAGTTTCGCGAGGTTCTTGGCCATGAAGGCCATGGACTCTTCAATTGATGGAGGTATAGTATGTTGGAATGAAAGCACCATTGATGGAAGATCGATTTGAGATGATCACCCTCCTAATACAATAACTAAACTTACCACTAAATTAAAACTACTTTTGAACTATTTCTTCATTTCTTTTCTTCTCTAATTTCATTTGAAAAGGTAAGTTACATATAAATAGAAAGCAAACCAATACTAACCTATTTTCTAGGAAAAACACGGAAACATATTACATGGTCTAAACTACTCACTAAACATAAGGAAAACAAAGGTAACGTGGGAGAAGTGAGCTACTGGACAACATGCATGCACAAACTAAAAGAGAAAAAGTCTTCCATATGCATGGTGATGGCACAATACAGGAGGTTATCGTATTACAAAGAGTGATTAACCTTATTAGGAACTTCAACTGCAGCACAGTTCTTCACGCAATCAAATGTAGTAAAACAATGGCGAATTTCTCTCTCGAATACAGGAAACGACGAGTACCATACCATGGCTGGAATTGTGAAACATCGATAGCAGGGATGAAAGTGTCACAATCAGTGTCTGTTTTAATTTCAGTAATATGGATAGCGTCACATCTAAGAGCATTGAGGGAATCCCTGCATAACGCTAGTAGTCAAGTACACATAGTGTACAAAGAAGCCGCAAATTTAATATATTTACAAACCTTAGGATTTGGCCACTACCAATGACAAACACCCTCTCGATAGATAAACAACAAAGAGATGATGCTAATAACTCTAAAGCATAGGTCATGCTCCCGTTGTCCCGC
Organism: Tanacetum coccineum; assembly: GCA_026074375.1. NCBI lineage: Eukaryota > Viridiplantae > Streptophyta > Magnoliopsida > Asterales > Asteraceae > Tanacetum > Tanacetum coccineum. The sequence continues at coordinate 22,353 of BQNB010038169.1, read as the reverse complement.
ATATTAAAACTTTCTCATCAGTTGCAATGTCAAAACTCTGTGAATGAGTTAGAACTACATTAAGGCGACCAATGGTCGATGCTTGTGACACCCCGTAAGAAAAAAATAGATTCTCCTTGCGTTAGGTAAAGGTCATGTACTACACGTTTACAATTCTACCATTAATTTCAACGAGAAATCATTCTATGATCGTCAAACATTACTTGTTGTCATGGAAAGTTTAATTTCACGCAAATATCACCATTATTACTCGGTGTCTAAAAGGATATTTTAGAACGCGTAACGACTTCTTTATTTCATTCTGTGAAACGAGGCCATTTACTTGTAACACTTTATGAAAACCGCCTGCGTACAAGTAACAACGAAACCGAGTTTTTAAACGGATAAATAAACTTATCGCGGTCTATAAAATTTACTTAACGCTAAAAATATTTTAAAGCTTATTCGAGTTTTAAACGTAAAAGTTATAAGAGTTAAAGCGAAAAATTTAAAACATAAAAGTTACATATTATATATAATACTATTTTGGAAAGTCAAGGGATTAAAAACAATCACACGAAAGTTAAAGGTTAATTACTTGATTTAGAAAATAGAGGGACTAAAATCCGCTATTTCGAAACTTAAGGGTATTAGCTGTAAATAAATAATCTTTATAAATTAATTAAAACGAGTCGAACGAACCGTGATATATAAAACTGATAATTATTCAAATTAATTGACGACTACGGTATAAATAAATAGACGTGCTAAGAAAATATATAAACTTAGTAATTTACAAATAATGCCTATACTTTTCCTGAGATATAAATCACATGAACTTGTAAATAAGTTACGACGCATAGTATTATCAACTCCTGTATATCTACTCATTGATGTAAAGTCGTGTATCATCCCTAGAGCCAACGGTTTAAACAACATTTTGAAAACATGAAACATTATCCCATAAACGACAGTGCCCTTTGATGACCCATTTGCATAATTCATCTCATACGTAAAGTCCTTGGAACGTAAACTCAGATTTGTCAATATTACTTAGGTGTTTGACTGAGTCACTGTTTGACGTGCATTGATCATTTATCAGTTCCAGGCGATTAACTGACAAGGTGAGTCTTCATAGCCCCTACTTTACTGTTTTAAACCATCTTTTGGGGTGAGAACATTGCTTATTTTTAACAGTTGAACACAAGTACATCTACTGAATTACTATTGGGTCTAAGTCCCTATTCAACCCAACTTGTCATGTTGCCCAATTTATCATGAACCGTTAATTACTTGTAAGCGCGAATGTTATGGATAGATCTATCGGGATTGACATCCCTGTTTGTCTTGGACTGACATTAGTCAAGCAAACACAGTTTCATTTGAGTCAGTTACGGATGTCGCGGGTTGAACATCTGCATGGGCTTACCTATGATGGTACTTGTTAACGCTTCGGTGTCATGAGCTTAGACAATAGTAAATACTTTTCATTGTGATATATAGGATTACTATATTTCATGATATGGTTATAAATCTTGTGGTTCATCCTTATCATTAAACAACAAAACCTATGAACTCACCAACTTTATGTTGACACTTTAGCAATGTTTTTCTCAGGTGCTCTACCTTACAGAATATATGGAGTCTGCATTGGTATAATGGCATGTAGAGGTCTATCTCTCGTATCAAGTCCTCTTCACGCCATGAAGTCACCATTCCCAAATCTAGTCTTCCGCTGCAGTGAATTTGGGGGTGTGACACATATAACCACAATGGTAAATGGCCTATGAAGCTAACCTAATCTTCTCTGAAGTATTAAAGTTAAGAAACGACGAATCCCGTCATAATGCACAGATTGCTGACTGTGTACTTAGCAATTGACCTAGTTTTTGTCGACTACACAGTTAAAACATGGCAACCAATCATTTATTACTCATAAACATAATGAATACCTTATGTGTGTAAAGACACACAGAAACCAATGTAATCTTCTTACTCTTGGATGTTGTTGTAGGTTGTTCGTCCGGTTGAAGCTGGTGATTAGGCCATGCACGTAGTACCCGACGCCGATCTCTGATTTCTATGAAAACGGATCCAAAAGCATCATATCTCGTTAAAGAGCCAACACATGTAATATATTCGTATGAAGCTGTCATTGGTGGTTACATGTCCCTCATCTATTGTTACAGGTATTTGAAGCGCTACTGTCTGCATTAACATACATAGCCAAATCAATCGAAAGTGGTTGCTATACATAAGGATGTAGGAAGGGTGTACGTGGAGACGCTACTACTATGGAAAGTACATACAGGTTGTGTGTTGCGGTAGACGTACAACATCTGCAGGAATGGTTACCGTGGCAACAGACTCTTGTATGCTGTCAATATCAGATGGAACGGTTCCTTCCTTAGTTGGATGTCGCTGCGGATCAATCTTTTGTATACCACAAAGGCCTAGCTGCTGCTCTTTGCAGTTTACAGCATTTGCTGAACCTGAATCAACGCAACTCTCATTATCAAAAGCATGTATCAAAAGCACGTATATATGTGAGGGAAAGTAACAACGGCGATTGAAATACATACATGGGGTGCAAGGTGAATGGGTGTAGAAGTATGCTAATATAAGATTCAGTAGCTGCAATACAAACAAATTAGTAAAGACACACAGAAATAAAAAAACATGATAGTTGTATGAGTAGATACTTACATGTTGAAGTGTTGAGGCCTTATCTATCGATGCCGGCTTAAATTCATCTATCGAAGACAATTCTGTCATATACAGTCTTATCTAATAGATGGCACCCATAAGGTAATCTCTACCCCAAATATGGAATATAAGAAGTAGAAACTCCATTCTGTCGTATGCAGGGTATGTTCGAGAAATGTCTCAATCACTTTCCAGCAACGTGCCCTGACAAACACCTCCCCCAGTACATGGAAGCACCGACGTGGGACCCTCCATTCTTAAAAAAGACTTGAAATCTACACGACCTCATTAAGCAATCCAATTACTTGAACGGGATTAACTCTGACCCCTACTTACAACGGGCTGAACTCTCCCATGAATTAAATAATTCACAATGTTCCTACACTAATATCACAATCACCTAGACCCTTTCGAAAGAAGAAGTAGATCACCAAACATCGCCATTTGGACCCAGATGCCACTACATTCACTGACGGTGAAATACCGTCTACCGAGACACCAGAACTCAACCCAGAAGATGTGACGGCCAGACTAGAGGACATAGAGGTAGAAATTGACACTCTTCGAGCAGATACAGAAGACAAAGAGCTCCTAATATCCGAATTACAAGATTCTCTCACTGTCTGCAGAAATGAATCCTTGTTATAGTAGATAAAGGTAGCATATGCTCGAGAACAGACTGTGGCTAAGCTCCAGAAACAAATTCAGATAATTCTAGCCCGCCTAGGCATATAAACAAAATAGCCATACTTGCTATAACATTGTATCCCAGTTACGAAGAGACGTCTAAGCAGAGAAATTAATGAAGACTTGTACTTTGCTTTCATAAAATAATAAATGAAATAACAATTTTGTCCTAGAATGTTTTCTGAGTACATTTACCCAGTATAGGAGAAACCATATATTTGATATTTTTTTTGAAACCATATGACAAACATCTTAATACGCCAATGAAATGACGCTATCGAAAATACTGCTTAGTGCAAGACAAGTATACCCATTGCCAAACAAATAAAAAAATAAAAATCTACGAGCTCCGGAAACAAGATCGGGAAGCAAATTTCTACAATGGACGCTATGAACGTAAGGAAATATTCAGAAGGCTCACATATCATATTTCAGATGAAAAAAACAGAAATCCTTATAAGGAAGAAAATAAAAAAAAAAATATTTCCCCGCCATCATCAACAATTCTTTTCCTTCACCATGTCGACATCTTGACCAGTCAAAATTTCCTTTCCTTCACAACCAATAAACACTCTTCTATGGAAATAGAAATACTAACATCTACAAGCTTACCAATGTAATAACCTCGAATCATACCAAGAATTACGAGGTGGAGGTACATATTAATACATTGTCAATAACAGGAAGGAATGAACAATAAAAATAACACAACGCGAAAACCTATTCAAATAGAGATCATAATATTTTCCGCTCAAAATACAACAACATGCAAAAAATATGTAAATCACACCAAATGAAGTAAAATGTCTTAAAACGTACAGATGCGCAACTCGTCGTTGAGAAGAACCACATCGGGTAGACAAGAAAAACGACGATGTGATGATTATTAACAACACTGACGAAGGAAGAAGATTTCGATCGGAAATTCCATGAAGATCGGTGTTCGGTAGCTTCGAGGAAGAAGATGAAAAACTTGATATGGTAAGTGGGCGATAATTTGAGATGAGGAGTGAGTAAAGTAAAATTGGAAAGATATAGGAAAAGGGGCGGCGTAGTGGTAGGAGTATAGTGAGGATATAGATTTAAAAAATTCATGATAGACATAGATCATGACTAAGCAAGAGCAATTAACGATCAAAAACCACAAGACTTACAACACAAGAAATTATTGAATAAAATATACGCTAAGATTATAATTTCACGAACACATAGATAATACACGTCAACATATGAGACGATATGCACGTAGTAAGATAAACACACAAAGTAGACAAAAACTTTCAGAGGACCACGTGTATGGTAGAAAGTGGCGAAGAAATAATAAACCACAAATTGAAATATAACATAACATCATTCATTTGATGCATGGAAGGCGCGACGATTTGTATACACTACGGGTCTCAGTACTGATTATGTTTACAATCACAAACAGATAACTAAAGGAAAAAGGGATGTCAAATGATAAACCTAAGGTATAACATAGCCTGGATCAACTATGATACAGTTAGGTCGCAAAGATAGGCTCAATATATTCGAAGGTAATAACAAAAGTTTAAACCATACACCTTTTACTCATTCAAACACTTTAAAGACAATACTGCAAAGCAAAACTATAAAGATTGCCGATTCAATCAAACAGATACATCATGGAGAGATTCAAATCCTACCATCAACTAAACACAGTAAAGATAAAACGTCCGTGATTTTTCCTGGAAGGAAATCAGAACAAGATAAATTAAAAATGCCGCAAGAACACAACCGTTACAACATACCACCGCTCCGCCAGACTGACGAAAGCTACTTTTTCTAAAAAACTTCTACGCCAATCGCCACAATGACGAGTGACATAATAAGCCCTAGTATTACAATGATGTACTGGTGATCCTCTTCTTGTGGAACACTCGCCAAATAACTGCCAACCACCACAATGAATACAATTACGATCATGGGAACGAGATACGACATTCTAACCGATGGAGAGATGAAAATTTAAGTAAGAAAACTTATTTCGGGTTTTGACGAATGTGAGAATTTGTCGAATTATATATGTGGTGGAAATAACAGCCACTATTACTAGCCGTTAGAATCCCACTCTACACTTTTGTCCTTTTCTTAACCATGCCGCGAACACGACAACTTTAATTCCATGACGAAAGACTACTAATACCCCAATAAGAAAATGTTAAATCTTATACCAACCTCTAAGTAAAAACAATCAAACCAAAAAAATTTAGAATTGACTATTTAAATCTTATAAATTAATATTTTGGGAATTGAAAAGGTTTACAAATTGATAACACTATCCCTAAACCACTTTATGATACTGAAGAGAGACAGAAATCATGTTCACTTAACTATTCAATTCAGAATTATCACGCAAACACTTTATAAACTAGGATGGAACAGTAACCATAATCACTCAATTGTTTCCATTCAAAAAAGTATACATCAGCCCATTATAACACATAACAATCGAACTGTGGTCAAGACAGAGCACGAAATATTTTTTTTTTTCCAAAATACGTGATACTAAAGAATGCAAATGCACTCACTAGAACAACTTACTAGACTACTAACATAAAAACCGTTGTGTTACAAAGGTGAAAATACAAGTACAGTATTTAAGCAAGAACTGCTTGTATTCAAGGCAGTAAACAACATGGTACAACTTTCTTCACTTGTTATCAGATAGACTCGTATTCTGAGTCCGCACCATCACTAACCCAAATACTAAACAAGCGACACCATCATTATCTTCGCATGTTTTTGCCTAATTTCTCCCATTTGGTGCCTTTTTTGTTCTAGACCTCTTCTTCAACGTTTCTCTTAGGAGCTTCTCATCCATATGGAAGTTTGAGATGTAACTCTTTCTCGGTAAGAGAGCATTAGCTTATGATGAAGAACTAATCTATACTTCGCGTGTACGGTAGGAGACTTTTCCCGGAGCCAGCCAACATAGCACCATTAGTACTCTAGCTGAACCACCTTTCCTTACATAAAAAGATGCAGCATCGCATCCTTTTCAGACTTTACCTTTTAGAGAAAGAGTGCCAATCAAAGCACTACACTCTCGATAGAAAGTCATTAGAGCATTCTCAAGTCTTTCCTAAGACCGTCTCCTGACAAAATAAAGTGACGAATGATCACACAGGCATGAATCTTCAAACTGAAAGGCTAAATTTAAAAGCGCATCCTGATGACCCTTGTCTTTGTTAATTAATCTTTGAACCAAGGCTTCAACTTCAGAGTCGGTATGGGGAAGCAAACATGCCATCCGAAAAAAAAAATTTCTTTTTTTTCCTGTATTGAGATTTAAGTTTGAAAATTTGAGAGAAATAAGGTGGTATTTATAAGACAAAAAGGGGAGGGGAAATAATTTAAGATTATGTTATTTACCCCAACGGATATATTCCTAACGTTTTATCATATTGGCTCGTTCTGATAATGAGACATTCATCTAGGGATACGTGAGGACCAGTTCAAGGGCAATTACCCTCACTTGTTCGCAAATCCACGATCTCCTGCAACGTCTTGATTTTGGGACAAAATCTTCTAATCTTGGGAGACTGTGGCACCCCGTAAAAATTTAGATTTCTCTTTTCCTTAAGAAGAATTATGTACCGCAAAAGTTTACAAAAATTTACCGTTAACCTCAAAAGAAAGTCATTTTATGAACAACATGCATTGATATTCTCTAAATAGCACGCGAATATTCCTTACATGGCTACCCTACTCATTTCTCTATTTTCTTTTCAAAGCCTTCACATGCCATTGCACGTCTCATCACCTGGTACTAATTTTAAGAGAGATAAGAATAACATGGATTCCCAAATAGTGTTAGGAAGAGCTATCTGGCAGATAAAAAATATAGTATTAGTGAAAAAATAACCTATAGCCCATATTCTCCAATAGTATGCCCCGTCACATGCAATTTGAAAAATTTAGGAAACCAAGCTAATACTACCTGTATAAATGAGATGCCATGCACTCTCTTTTCTGGCACAATTCATTCACAAAAACAAGTAGGAAGTAAGCATGGTTCGAGTTAGAGTTTTCGTTGGGTTCAAGAGCTAAGGGGTGTCGGGTTAAAATGGTAGAAACCAAGGGAGGTTCGAGCTTTCGTGACACCATCACCCCTCCTCATCGGCTAGCAAACATGGACTGCCTCGGTCGTCACCATCATAGTTTAACTATGCCATTTATCTTTGTAGTCTAGCGTACAGTCCACACGAAGCACGTCGAGCCCGTCGGCAACTAGCGCGATACCTCGCATTACATAACAAAAGCACGAATGCATTGGTAACATACCCCATGCATGGCCCACCGGTATGTAACGCATATATAGCAAAAACTTGAGTCGTGCCATGCATAAAATAACAACGCATAGAGAACTAGTGTACATCAGATCATGCATGGAAACAAATAACGAACCAAGAAATGTTGCAAAACCTTAAACATGTACGTGATATACTACGTTGGCTCACTAGGGACGATTAGACAATAAGATTTTACGTAATTTTCATAAGAGTTTTCTAAACGTGTACCCTCGACGAGTATCATGGCTTAACCACGAAGTCAGGACGAACCACAGCAAGACAGTGGTTGGCACGCTGATATGGAAGTCACAGATCTTGATAGAAGACAGAGCAACAGATTGCTACGTTGTTATTCAACTCCAGGCCCGTCGAAAAAAATACTTGACACCATGAGGCATACCATACTTGTACCTAAACGTGACACAGTAGGCTGCTGCCACTGTTGAAACCATAGGTTTTGTAGTGGGCTGCTGCCACTGTTGCAGCCATTTGGGCTACAAAAAACACAACCACACCCTTAGTCTCGGCTTGTATCTACCTCGTGACTAACCTTATAACATAGAACCATGCGGGATTAACAAGAAACCCAAGCTAAAAATTTATTAAGGTATGCGTTTGGTGTGGAAGAAGAAGCTCAACAATGGCCACCAACCTATGCATTACAGTTAGAGGGCTCGATAGAGAAAACAGAAAGGAAAGAAGGTGTAGCCATGAAGGGCACTTTGTATTTGCATAGAAAATAATAACATATGTTACTTTCTACAAATTGCAATGTAATTCACTTTTGTAAAAAATGTCGTAAAAAAAGTGTTTTAAGCTTGCATGTTTTATCGAGCTACTTGAGTCCGTTTCAACAGCCGCAAACCCCAATGGGTTTGTAAACTCATCATAACGCAGCTCCAATATGTTTACATCGCGCTAGGTAGAGGGTCTAAATAACTTCTTTATTTTATGACTTAAATTTGTAACAACGAAACCGAGTTTTTAAACGGATAAATAAACTTATCGCGGTCTATAAAATTTACTTAACGCTAAAAATATTTGTAAGCTATTCAGAAGTTTAAAACAAAAAGATGTTTTAAACGAAAAAGTTATATGAGAGTTTAAAAGCGAAAAATTTATAAAACCTAAAAGTTACATAATTATATATAATAACTATTTTGGGAATAAGCAAGGGATTAAAAAACAAAATCACAAAGATGTTGAATGAATACGCAAGTTAAAGGTTAATTGACTTGAGTTAAGAAAATAGAGGGACAAAAATCCCTGTTTTCAAAACTTAAGGGTATTAGCTATAAATAAATAATCTTTATAAATTATTAAAACGAGTCGAACGAACCGTGATATATAAAACTAATAATTATTCAAATTAATTGACAACTACTGTATAAATAAATAACGTGCTAAAAAATAATATAAACAATAAGTAATTTACAAATAAAACCTATACTTTTCCTGAGATATACATCACATGAACTTGTAAAACGGTAACGGACGGCATAGTAAAGAGACAACCTTGTAAATCTACTCATGATGTAAAGTTGTGTAAATCAAGCCCGTAGAACTGTACGGTTTAAACCAACATTTTTTGAAAACATGAACTTTATCTGCCATAAACGACAGTGTCCCCCCACTTTGATGACCTATTTGCATAATTCATTCTCATCTAAAGATCCATGAAACGTAAACTCAAGATGTGTCAAGTATGACTGTAGAGTGTTAGTGAGACTTGAGTCATTGTTTGACGTGCATTGATCATTATATCAGTTCCAGGCGATACTTGACAGGTGAGGTGCTTCATAGCCCCTACTATTAACTGTTTTAAAACCATCTTTGAGGAGGTGAAAGATTGCTTATTTTAACAGTTGAACACAAGACACAACTTGAATTACTATTGGGTTCTAAATCCCTATTCAACCCAACTTGTCATTGTTGCGCCAATTTAATAATGAACCGTTAATTACTTGTAAGCCGAAAGTTATGGATAAAAATCTATCGGGATTGACATCACCTGATTTGTCCTTGGACTGACCTTAGTCCAAGCAAGCACAGTTTCATATGAGACATTACGGAGGTTACGGGTATGAACATCTGCATAGGCCCTACCTTTGGATGTGCTCGTTAAGCTATTACGGTGTCATGAGCTAAGACTAATAGTAAATAACTACTTCATTGTGAAAATATACAGATTGACTATATTTCATGATATGGTTATAAATCTTGTGGTTCATCCTTATCATTAAACAACAAAACCTATGAGACTTTCACCAACTTTATATGTTGACACTTTCTTAGCAATCGTTTTTCTAGTTGCTCTACCATTACACTAATATTATCTAGGAGTTTCGCGCTCATTGGGTAAATGGTCATGTAGCGGTCTATCGTCACTATCTCGTATCACGTCCTCTTCGCCAATGAAAGTCACCATTCCCAAATCTAGTCTTCCGCTGCATGAAATTTGAGGGTGTGATCACATATACCACAATGGTAAATGCCCTATGAACTACACCTAATCTATCTCTGAAAGCTTTATAAAGTTAAGCAACTTATGAACTCCCTTCAATAAATGCACAGCATGCTTGTACTATGTACTTCGCAATCTCGACCTATATATTTTTTGAATCGAACTTACACAGTTAAAACATGAGCCTCACCAAAAACCATTACTACTCATATACCTAATAAAATTAACCTTATTGATGTGGTAAAGACACACCGAAACCAATGTAACCTTCTTACTCTTGATGATTGTTGTAGGTTGTTCGAACTGGTTGAAGCTGGTGCATTAGTTCCATAGCACGTAGTACCAGACCCCGATCTATCTTTAATTTTTATGAAAACGAATCAAAAGCATTCATATCTCGTTAACAGACCAACACATGTATATATTCGTATAGCAGCTGTCAATGGTGGTTAGATGATCCCCATCTATGTTACAGTCGTTGGAAGCGCTACTGTCTGCATTAACATACATAGCCAAATCAATCGAAAGTGGTTGCTATACATAAAAAAAATAGGAAGGGGTGTACGTGGAGACCTACTACAATGGAAAGTAACATTACATGTTTGAGTGTTGCGGTATACGTACGAACATCTGAAAGAATGTAACCGAGAGTCAAACAACTTCATGTATGCGGTCAAAAATCAGATGGAACGGTTCCTTCCTATACGTTGGATGTCGCATGCAGATCAAAACTTTTGTATACCCACCACTAAAGGCCCTATCTAGCTGCCTCTTTGCAGTTTAATAGCATTTGCATGAACCTAATCAACGCAACTCCCATTAATCAAAAGCATAGTAGCAAAAAGCACGTAAAATGTGATGGAACGTAACAACGGGCGTATTGGAAATACATACTGGTGGTGCAAGGTGAACGGGTGTAGAAGTATCTAATATGAAGATTCAGTACTGCAATACAGAACAAATTAGTAAAGACATATAGAAATAAAAAACATGAAAGTTGTATGAGTGTATACTTACATGTTGAGAGTGTTTAGGCATTATCGTATCGAGCCGGAGGCTTAATTCAGCTAATCGAAGACCAATTCTGTCGTATACATCATATCTTCGAAGACAATTATGTCCTCATATACAGTGGTGATTGTTAATGTACGGCTCACATTCGGTTTGCAATGAGAACCTGTTTCAAATATAGTCCTTATCTACATCGATAACTTACATGATAGAACGCTTTATTATGACATTTTTGATGCAATTCTCCGGCTTGGTTTTTAACTATCGATGCCCAGGCTTAAACTACTCCTCTGTAACCACCAAGAGTACTAAATTACCATGATTAATTCATTTTTCGTGAAAGAACCATCTTACCACGTAAAATTACATACTTCATCCCATGCCAAAATGCCAATCAGATTATTAACATTCAACTTATAAGGTGGAAAGTCCATTCATCAAATTACCCATGTTACAACAAACTCAAAATTTTGTACATTAGTTCCAACCTATGGATAAACTTTACGGGCCGTTTTCTTTATAAAAGCTTACATTTGTTTCAGCTTATATTTACAAATTTATTGCTCGTAATAAAGCTTATGATTGGCATACTAACTTATATAAGCTCATCATAAGTTTCAAAATAAGCCGAGGAAAAGAACTTGCGAAACATAAGCCAAAACCAAATAAGCTTATAATCAAAAAAATAAGCTCAATCAAATATTCTAACCCATATCAGAAGGTTTACTCATGTTTCATAAAGTTTAAATCTTGACATGAGAATCAAACTTTAGTAAAAATATATATATAAAACTAATGAGATTCAACATTGAATATATGAGTTCAACAGAAAAACTTATAAGAAATTGAATATACTTATAGGGAAGAGTGCAAAATTTAGAAGAAGGGTTATCTTGGGAGGATGAACCTAAGGTTAAGTCAAACCATCGATCAACTGGTGGCTCAGCTTTTTTATTGTTATTGTTTGACATTGATTTAAGGTTAATAGTTTGATGTTGATGTGTGGGCGACGAAGGATCTGGAGAAGAAGACTGGAGGGCAGATTCTTTAAAATAAAGGAAGTCTGAATTGTATAATGGGTCGCATACAGCTACTCTGTAATTGGATCTGGGCCAGTACTCTCAGGGGGTGTTTGGTTCGCCGTAATTGGATGTAATGTGATGTAATTGTAATCTGAATTACATCACAATCCTGTTTGGTTGGCAGAAAGGTTGTAATTCTAATTCGGATTACATTACGTAGGCTGTTTGGTTTGCGTTGAATTGTAATTCAGTCATTACAATTACATTAGGAGATGGAATTCAGATTACATAGGATGTTGGATGGAAAGTTTTGAATTACGTTGTAATTCAGTATTTTATACTTTAAATCATCAGTTATTACTATTTATATTATTTATTATATTATTATCCATTAATTATTATTAGTATTACCTTTCTTCACTTAATTAAATTCTAGTATTATTATTATTATTATTTTTTAATAATAATTTTTATTTTTTATTATTATTATAGTATTATTTATTTAATATTTATTATTATTATTATTTATTATTTATTATTTATTATTAATATTATTTATTAATATTATTATTAATATTATTTATTAATATTATTATAATTATTATTTATTAATATTATTTTATTAATATTAATTTATTGTTATTATTAATATATTATTCAGTATATATTATCAAGATATAAATACTATTGATTACAAGTTTATTATTATTAGGGTGTTACTTTTATTTATATTTTCTCTTCAAATAACAAAAATTATTATATATTATTATTATTATTATTATTATTACTACTATTTTCTAATTCTTAACAAACACTAACTTACAAATTCATCGTAATCTTCTCTTCTAGTCTTTTGGTAAAAAAAATTGAATTACATTACGTTGCGAGTCAATCAAACACATCCACAGATTTTATCAATTATAATTACAACACATTACAATTACAATACATTCCAATTCATTGAATTACAATAACATCAAATTACAATTCCTTTTGAAGATTACAATTCATAACAAATGATCAGAAACATGACGCGTGACACACCAAACGCCCCTCCAGGTCGCAAGTTAGCCCACAAAGATGTTACCTGTAAACTTTAGTGGCAAAAACATAAACGACTTCTTAATTGCAATATTCAGAGTTAAATAGCTCTATACATAACGAGTTCGGCATACTGTTGCCTCTCCCCCCCGCCATCTAAAATACAGACCGGCCGACACACATTGCCCCGCAGCATTGGGCAGGGGAAAACTTAATGTCAAAGATATTTAGATTCGATCAGACGTGTATTTTCGGTATTATTCGCATATGATTATGTATATAAAACAAATTTCTTTTCGGTATACAATCGGTATAGTAACAACGCGTATAATGACCGAGGTACACTTTTGCCAAATGGTAAACAGGGAGCTCAGCTAAGGATTAAAAATATTTGGCATCGTTTTGCTCGTTTTGTTCGCAATTCGATGATCTTTCTGCGAGTATTTTTGGATCTGAATGAATCGGTAGATATGTGTTATATATTTGATAAATAAAGTTTATTATATAAGAAGTCGTAAATAGTTAAAAGTTGAAGGTCAGTTTTGTATTTTATATTTAATTTGGGCCACATTTTGAGTTAATTTTTTCCCCACTTTTTTGGGCCAGATTTTGCATTGTTTTGGGCTAATGTTGTGGCCTGCTTTTTGTGGCACTGTTTTTGGCATATTGATATATTGTATAATAAGTCCGTTGCTAAAATCACCGAATCTCAGGCGCTCATGAATTGTAGAGACTACAACACCGTATTTATATAAATGGTGATGTACCATGATGGTTTCAACACTCATGCGACTCTAAAGTAGCCAATTTTAAAAAAACTCAGTTTTCAAAAGTTCCAAGTGGCTCTTTCCAAACCCAACAATCATTTTCTTTGACTCAATCCCTTTAAACATAAAAATTCCACTACTATCCTTACACGCCAATTAAATAAAACTCACCAACAAAAGGACAATCTAGTAATTTTACATGCACCATGCCGGCATATTATCTGCTATATACCCCGCCAATATTCAAGAAAATGTTTGTTTTTCCCATTTTATTACATGATGATGAGCTCCAATAAGCCTCGCCCTGAAAAATCAAAGACCGCAAAATCGCGATCGTTACGACCTTCTCCTAATAACAATCACCCTATTTCTCCCAATCCAAACCACAAATCAAAGCCATCGTTAAAAAATAACGGTTTGCTTCATGGAGTTTGGCCTTCGTCAACTCCTAAATTATCAAAGTCGTCCCACAATGAAAATGCACAAACCGAAGCTACTACGCTCGCGGATTATATTGGAAATGATCGTAAACGAGATAACGCTGGTTTAGCCTTTCTTAGTAAGCAAACAAGTTGTTCGGAGTTTAATAGATTTGAAAACAATTCAAAGAAACAAAATAACTTAAAGGAAAATCGTAAGCCTATTTTTGGAAGTGGGTCGATGAGATACACCGGAAAGTTCAGATTTCCCGGAAGATCGTCAACTTCTTCCCCATCTTCATCTAGTAATGGAGCAAGAGACGAGTCAGGTACTTACTATGTATATGGTTAACATGGACCTATATTATTTATATATAGGGGAAGGTTAAAATAAAAGTACAAATATGCTTGAGAAGTATACAAAGGTTTTTTTTTTTTTATATAAAAACTTCTCGAAAATTCCAAAAAAAATTCCAAAAGATCGGGTATGTTGGTGTATAAAACTTTTGTAAATAAAGTTTTTCTAATTTTGAGTTTTTATATGTTTTTTAGTTAAAAACTTTATACGAAATTATGACATGTGCAAAGACAAGTATTATTCACGCTGATGCTTCATAGTTATAAACTTCAGAAGTGTGAAAAGTTCTTGATTTTGTATTACAACAAACTTATAAATATTTATAATTAGAATTTGATACTTACAACTGTGAACTTTTTCACTTGAATATATAAGTTTTAAAAATCACAATTACTACTTGTTGGCATAACTCAGTACGTTTTTGATACAGCAATAATGCCTAGGAGATTATCAGTGGACGAAAATGAACTTCGTAGAAGATCAAATTCCCGGATGAGATCAGATTCTTTCTCGGATGACTCTGAGGGCAGTGATACTGGATCTCCATTCGTCTTAGAGAAAAACTATCTTGCATCTTACATGGCACCTACATTCAGCTCTAGAAGACTCATATCTAATTCCCCTACAAAATCCACTATCATGAACTCGATGAAAAAGGCGGATTCATTAGCATTACCATCAAAATGGGGTTCAATGTCAGGACGATCTGATTCTCCACCAATGATGACAAACTCATCGTTTGCAAGCTCAAAGCCTCCAACAAGTCCCTCAAAAATAGCTAAAAAGAATTTTCTTCATATGGGTCTTGATATGATCAAGAATAGGAAATATGGATCAGGTTGTTTGTCACCTCACGGGGCGGGTATGAGTATGGTGGAAAATGTTCATCAGTTAAGAGTCATGCATGGAAGTTGGATGCAATGGAGATATGCTAATGCCAAAGCAAATGTTGTTAATGAAACCCTAGATAACAAAGCTAAGGTACATAAATTGTATTTCGCCCACTTTAACATATATGTATGCTTTGTTAGAATCGTGTGATTTACGTTTAGATGACTGCAGATCGATACATTACATGCATGGGAAAACGTTGTGAAGTTGCAACAATCTGTGTTACAAAAGAGATTAAAGTTGGAGAAAGAAAAGTTAGAAATGAAGCTCAATTTTATACTTCATTCTCAAGTGAGTATTATACTTCCTAACCAATACTAGCTATATATAAATCCTATGATACAGCTTAACAATGAAACCTAATATCAATCCCTATCTATTACTGTTCATATAATGCACTCCTATATATATTGTTTAGATGAAAATGTTAGAATCCTGGAGAGATATGGAAAGGAGACATGCATCAAACGTTTCCACGACCAAATATTGTTTAGAAGCCATTGCCTGTAGGGCACCCCTTATCGAAGGAGCTAAGGTACTCCCTTACAACCTTACAAACTACACAAGCTCTTCAGTTTTTAAGAAATTATTAGTTTATATGCTATCGACAAATCATGTGTGTCAAGGCACATTAATTGGCTTTTTACATTCTGCTTACAAATCTGCCATACAAGAACCTGTTCAAATTTCCAAATTGGTTACAAAGAAATTTGGCTACATGTATACGTCTTACCTAATATATATGTTTCTCTGTGTAGATGGATCCTCAAACAACTACGATTGCACTTGGGCATGCAACAGATTTGGTGGCTTCGGTCATGTCTACGACGTCGTCTATGTTACACTTGGTATCATGTGTTTTCTTTTTTTTAAGTACTGAATTCTAGAAATCACTCGTTAAAATGCTAGTTACATCTTAACAGGCGCATGCGACTGTTTCACCATTTTCGGAGCTCGCAAAGGTTGCAATTGAGGAGAAATTGTTGCTTGAAGAGTGCTTTGAACATTTTGCAGTTATTTCAAGATTGGAGGTAATCATTTGGAGACAAATTAATACATAGATGAGTTTAATAATTAGCAAGTCTTTAAGCCAAGTTCGACCTTTCGTAATTCGTAGTTCATTATGCATGACAGATTGAAGAGAGGAGCTTAAGGTGTACCATACTTGGATTGATTTCATTTGAAGATCAACAATTCCAGCCAAGAGAACCGTGTGTCGTAGACAAAAAAGTTACGGTCAATTCCAAAAAAAATATAAGTCTTTGAAACTTAAAATGTTCCTGTTGTTTGTCGAACGCATATAAAGTCGTAAACTTAACTGAGTCTATATGTTGATGTAATGTTAATTTGTACCACTAATTAACTAGTAACAAATGGGAATGAGATTATATACATTATTTGCTCTCAAGATTCAGCCACCAAAATTTGTCAACTATCTTTCATCGAAAATACTAACATTTTATTAGTTGATTAACCTTTTGTTTTTGTTTCTCCAAATATCATTATTCTCTCTTGTTTTGCAGGAGAGAAAGGATAATCATTTTTCTTTGTAAAATGCTTTATCAAAGTCAATGTGTTGTGATGGGCATAAATAAACACCGAATAAAATAAGGGAAAATTCCAAACTAACTCAAAAAACAAAAGTGAAATGCAACTCTAGCCCAGAAAAAATGTTTTTCTAAAAGTAGCCTAGGGCAACTTGACATCCGGGTAACTCTGTACACATGACATTTTTTAATATTAAAATACACATTTTTTAGAGCAACTTGTTGTACTTTATGGGCAACTGTTATACTTCTGGGCAACCTAATTGACACGTGTCAAATTCTTCTCACAGTTGCCCAGATGCCAAGTTGCCCTGGGCTACTTTTGGAAGAAAAAAAATTGTTTGGGGTAAAATCGCATTTAACTTTTGTTTTTGGGCTAGTTTTGGATTTTTCCTATAAAATAATGGTCAATGAAAGCTTGAATCGGTCAGATAAGGCAAAAGCTTGGATTTTGTAAAAAGTATTAAAACAATAATAAAAAACACTTAGATTATCACTCACGTAACGTCCTCTTAGTGATTTTTGTTTAAAACTTAAAAATACAAAAAGATTAATATCCAATTGGATGCTAACCAATCGAATACAAAAAAAATCTTTGATTGTCCTGCTAGTTAGATCCAATCACCTCACTACATCAAACACTCAGAAAATTAGGATCAAATAAATAGATTGATCACTAATCAATACAAAATATAAACCAGCCAGATATTGAGATCAATATCAAATACACGAGATGATACCATATAAAAAACGAAAGAGAATGAGATAAACAACCGTGTTGAATGAAACCCTAGTTGCACATCTTCTATTTATATAGCAAATATCCACTTTAGCCCTTGAAGTTAGGAACTTGTCATTACTGGAATAAACTTCCATATTAGCTTTCAAATAAGCACAATAAACCCCTGCACTTGTATAAAAAGGAAACTAACAAAACACTTGGTTACTTTGTTAGTTACTTAACACCTTTTCTCTCAAACTAAACAATAGAGAAACTTATCTTCCAAAAATATCAAACAAGCTTAACTAACAACATAACTTTTTATGTTGTTAAGTCTCATGAGCTTTAGTGAAAATATTTGTAGTTTGATCTGCATATACAATTTTCTCAGTCTTTATAACCCCAGACTGAACTTTCTCTTTTACAACATGAACATCAATCTCAAAATGTTTGTTTTTCATGAAGTACAGGATTTGCTGCAAGCTAAATTGCAATAGTGCTATCACTATAAAGATTAATAGGAAAATGATTTTCAAATTTTAGACTTTGCAAAATATTAGAAATCCAAATTAATTAACAAGTAGCACTGGCCATACGTTTGTATTATGCCTCAGCAGATGATCTAGAAACAATTGCCTACTTCTTACTTTTTCAAGACACAAGAGATTTACCAAAAAATAGACAGAACCCTGAAATTGACTTTGTATTTTTTAAACACACTTTGCCAGTCAAAATCTGTAAAACATCTTAGTTTATAATCATTTGTTTTATAAATTTAAACACCAGTTCCAGAAGCATTTTTCAGATACCTTAACACCCTTAGCAATTTTTAAGTGAGACTGTAATGGTGAATGCATATGCTTACTAAGGCAATGCACAACATATGAAATGTCTAGCCTTGTATAAGTCAGATAAATCAGTTTACCCAACAGTTTTTTATATTTACAAATATTATTCAGAAACTTATCATGATCAGTTTCATCAACAGTCAAAACACAATTTTCAGGCAAAAGAGTAGCAACTGGCTTAGCTGCAAGCAGGCCAAACTCATGCAGCAGCTGAATACAGTACTTCCTTTGAGACATACAAATACCTTTGTTGTTTTCTAGAATTTCAATGCCCAAGAAATATTTCAAAATTCCAAGATCCTTAATCATAAACTTGATTTTTTTTAAATTTGAAAACATCAATCTCTTTTTTACTATTTTCAGTAATTACAATGTCATCCGCATACACTAACAGAGCAATAAACACACTATCAGATTGCTTTATATACAAAGAGTAGTCATGATTGCTTTTTTCAAAGCCATGTTCAACCAAGGCAGTTGTTAATTTTGCATTCTAATGCCTTGGGGCTTGCTTTAAGCCATACAATGACTTATTCAGTTTACACACTTGATTTTGACTAGAGCTGTCAAACCAAAGAGGTAAAGTCATATATACATCTTCACTAAGATCACCATATAATAAACATTATTGACATCCAACTGATATAAAGGTCAATAATTAGAAACAACAATGCATATAAGGCATCTCACAGTAACCATTTTAACCACATGACTAAAGGTTACATCAAAGATTATACCCTCTCTTTGACTAAACCCCTTAGCCACTAATCTAGCCTTATATCAGTCTTTCTCACCTAAAGCTTTATATTTTATCTTGAACAACTATTTACAGCCTATAGGTTTCCTACTAGCTGGTAAATCTGTAACAATCCAAGTATTGTTCCTATTTAAAGCCTCAATTTCATTATTTATAACTTCAATCCAGTTGTTATCTTGCATAGCATCATAATAACTAACAGGCTCAACATCCTTATTCAGAGTAGTAGCAAAGTAGTAATTCACAGAATTCAAGTTGGCATAATTAACATGTTTTTCAATACCATATTTCAACTTACTATTAACCACATAATCATTTAATTTTGTAGGTAACTTAGATGGTCTACTAGACCTCCTAACACTAGGTTGATCTCTCTCTATCTCAACAGTATGAGTTGATTGATTAGCAAAAACATTTGGAACATATGGGACATTTCCCTCAGATGAGTTATTTTCATCAAATTTGGGTTGCAGTGTTACCCTCTCAATACTGAGATGCAATATTTGTTCTAAAAGATGAACCCATACCATCCACTTAGTTTTCTTAATAATAGAGAACGTCTTCTTGGGTCCAATAATGTTATTATCGCTACTAAATCTTAAACTTTATTGTCTACCACTTTTAACTAGGTGAACGCCCACTCGGGTACAGCCTACCATTAACCATACTTGCAATGTAAGTTATGATTCATATAGGTGCTCTTAACTAACCAGTATACTAACCAACTATAATAAGCAAATAGTCATGGTCTGCGCAAAGGCGTAAGTCGATAACAATACGTAAATTCTCCAAGACACGATAGAATAAACTAAAAAACTTTAATCATTGAATCAAATAGGTTCATAACAAGGCAACCACAAAAGGCTTAGCATTTCATAACAAAATATAAACAAAAATTATTGAAAGTAAACATGATAATTTAGAATAACTAGAAATCCTAATTATTTGTTTCCAAACAAATATTTTACACAAAACACTAGCCAACAGTTGCTAGTTTCTTCAATTCTATCATAAATTGTTTGATACCAAGCGACTTATCTTCACCATCAATTTAAAAAGAAATCAATGGCTTAGATTAAAAACATTGTATTACTTTACCTATTTTTTATAAATTAAATATCTGATAAACCGTTAATTGTTAAGCGAAAAGAAATATACCATCGTGACGAGCATTTAATTGTCTTTCTATAGATATCCACCTTGATATAATTTCGCAAAACCCTTTTTCGTTTTTATCATGTTTTTTTCGTTTTTAAAAATTGCATGAAGAAATCACATGTGATTAAACACTAATTTGAATATTCGTATAAAATCACATGTGATATAACACTAACATCATATGTGATCTAACACTAATATCGAATTACATGTGATTTCATTCGAATTACATACCATATGTGATTTAGCACTAATATCATATGTGATTTTATAATATGTGATTTATCATTAATATCATATGTGATTTAACACTAATATTGTTGGGTTTCCCTAACTAGATTAACATAAAGCGGAAACAACAATTAATCTAGGGCAAGAAAGAAACTAAACTCTAAAGGATCTTAACCTAATAAATAAAAGTAACTTAAAAGAAATAAATAAATAAGAAAATACTAACCTTTGAGAAAATTAGATTTCTCACACATAGACTACCTTGGTTGAACTTGGAGGCAAGTACTCAAACGAGAGTACCTCTAATAGCTCACACCCACGAACCAAAGAGAAAAAGGATTCGAACTTCTAAGGTCTCGTTACACGAGTTGACTCTTACAAGGAGTATGAATGAGAAAGAGAGAATGAGTAAACAAAGCCTTGGCATGCCTCTCTATTTATATGGAGAGGAAGGGACTTGGAATAGCTCTTTGGAGGGATTTGGGATCCTCCCAAAAAACATCCCATGGGTCCCTTATGGGTCTTCCCGACCCGTTCAACTTAATACACCTTGTATTAGTTCATATTCAGCCCATGCTTCTTTATAATTAGCTTCTAATTAATTTACCAACTATTAATAAATTAATAAACTAATTAATTATACATATAATATTAATTCCAATTAATATTATTTCTCCTTTATTATTTTTCTTAATGGTTCACTAAGGGCAACCCAAAAAGGACTCTACTTTCGACGACAGTCTTACCAATTAGTTATGAACTTGGACACTAAATCCAATAGTCTCTCACTTGGACAAGTCATCGACTGTAATTGGTCTAAGTCTTTCATGATTAACTAAGCAGAGAGTGTCATCCAATGCAACTGCCGATCTCTGAATCATATCTTAGAGACAGCCCTTAGATAAGTGATCAACTATTCCTTTGTTCTATTGATATCGTATGAACCTGAGACATGGATTTTAATCAATCTCTAGGTTTAACATTATGTTTCCCGATTTCTAATTGTTTGACTATATGAGACTACTGAATTGAACACATCAATTTAGTCTCGGCCAGGCCTAGCACATTTAAGTCAACATCCAATCATCGAGGGGCCCATAGATATCGCTTTGCCATTTAGACAAAAGGAACAAATAAACTTTGAATACATAGAACTAGTCAACTCATCATGTCATGCCTAACATATCCTTTATAACTGGCATTTACTCGCAGCGTTTGAATAAACTAAAGTATAACAGACTTGAAAAACTAGAAACTCGATGTATCTCTATTTTAAGAATAGAAGATATTATTATCTTAGAATTACTTGTGATACTAATCCATGAAGTAATCTCTCTAAGTACGAGTTTCTCCTATACTTAATTCCCATTAAGTACTCATGAGTGTTGCAGCATTCTCTATGCTATGTCTAATATTTATTAACAATCTAC
>BQNB010038168.1:31285-43199 GCA_026074375.1 Tanacetum coccineum | reverse complement strand
CGTCTTGGTTTAGGAATGATGGAACACATTCCATAAATCATATTAGTCCACTTCTCCTTCTTCTGTCACAATTCTAGTCCGTGTTACATTCCGAGTCGTGACAACTTGAATACTTCATTCGAAGTACTTTAAGCATTTTTAATTCGCGAAATGCAAATTAAAATGTCACTCCTCTTCGTAAAATTTTCTTCAAAAACTAAGTCCAAAACCCTTCACTGAGGGCGGCCCCCATACCATAGGCGGCTCCCCAATATATTTGGGATCACTAGACGTTATGGGACCGCCATTAGCAGACTCCAAAACTTGAACACTTAACTAAAAAATTTCAAAACACAAAAACAAACACCCCCTTTCATATCTACAAGTGACGAACACCACTCAAACCACCCAAAAACTCAAAATCACCCATTAAAACACAAATTGAAGATAAAATCAACACCTATAATCATTCACAACATCTTAAAGATCATTAATTATAAGTCATTTCATCCATTTTATTTTAATTTGAGTCTAGGTTTCATGATGAACACCAAAAATTGAAATTAGAGATTTTCCATTTTCTTTTAATTTTGTACAATTAAGACTACTAGGATACAATGTATAACTAATATGCTTCCCGTAGACATATGATTTGCATACATTATTGAATTTGTTGAAAAATTAATTTTGAACCCAAACCTTAATTTTATTTTTAAATTACTCACGTTAGGAACATAAAAAAATTATGGTTATGCATTGTTAATACAACTTTAAAAACATTTTTCAAACATATGCATAACGATCTCATAAACAAAGCTCGAGATACATAACTCATATGTATTTTTCAACATGTTTGGATGAGCAAAATCAAACTAAGGAGCATTTGGATTAACTCTTAAGATTTTAATTTTTAGGTCGAGTTAATCGTCACTCTATATTTATCACATTTAGGCACACACTAGAAACAATGTGCATAACAAATTACAAGTAAACGGTAATAAAATGTGATTATGCTTTTGTTTTAGGAAATCATGCCGCGTAAGTCATCCGAAGATCACAAAAATACAAGAGCCTGTATGCCAATAATATCACATGAATACCATACACCTATAAAATAAAAACTAAGAAACCTTGAAAGTCGTTGCATTCATGAGGCCCGGGTGGTTTTTGATAACTTTGCAGATCTAAATTATGTTCGGTCTATGTTTAGCTTTGTTGAGTTTGAGTGTCTCCTTGAAATTAGTGACCAAATCTGTCCTCGGTTCATTCAGGAGTTTTATAGTCAATATCAAATCAATTATTCCGATGAAGGTGAAATGTTCTCTTGAATAATTTGCTCAAATTCTTGACATACCTTGCGAGGGTGCCTTCGTCTTTATTGAAAAATGGTTACTTGACGAGTTAGCATATGGTGTCCCTAAGGATGGTCCATATCAAACAACCCTCCTTCTCCTGATGACATCATTTCGTCTATTCGAATAGATAGAGAAGGCCAAGTCCGTCGCATCCGTCATGAGGAAGAAATTGATGTTCTT
The DNA here is from genome assembly GCA_026074375.1 of Tanacetum coccineum. NCBI lineage: Eukaryota > Viridiplantae > Streptophyta > Magnoliopsida > Asterales > Asteraceae > Tanacetum > Tanacetum coccineum. The sequence goes on along the minus strand of BQNB010038168.1, from coordinate 41,685 downwards.
GAATATCAAGTTCTAACTCGTGAAATTAAGCCAACCTTGAAGCCTTTGGAAGTGCCTTTGGCACTTAAAATAACTCAAACTTTCTTCCTGCATCATCATGTCACATGATGTATTGCATTCAAACACGTACTCCCTTTATCTTTTCTTATTTTTAACCTAACGGTTGAAGGATTAAATCAACCAAAACTCTCCAATGCCATATGGAATGTTCTAAATAATATTATGTTCACCTCATCAAAATTAATCCTCATCTACAAAAAATCAAAATATATATCATATTGGCCATCCATGAAACCTTAGATTATCCCACTCATCTTTAAGCAATTATCTCATATCCTTTGGAAGATGTTTCAAGCATGACTCGAATTCCATCTTATAGATATTTCTATATAGGTATTTATTGATAGATATACGTACTATTATTATGTAAAACTCTATCTCACCTTATTCAGTACTGTGTTAACTTGTTGTGTCACTATTATTTCATGCTTCCCTTACAACACTTTATGGACATTTATGTCATTTCTATGTTTCTACTTGGCCCCATTGCATGAGCTTTTCTTCTCTTTTAGCTAGATTATATGATTCTTGAAGAAGATGGAAAGCCACAATTATCCTTCCAACCCATTTAGGTTATTTTGAAAAACGATTAACTTTTGGAAAAATTTGCAAGCCTCCAGAGACGGCCCCAAAAATTAAGGGGTGAAATAAACCCCCCCTAATATATATGGACCGCATGTGGTTTACGGACCGCCATCATGAGAACCACGCAAATTTTCCTTTTCTCCTTTTTTTCTACAACTTTGGACCTGATTTCCTTAGATCAGCATTCTTATCCTTCTAAACAAACACTTCTTAGAATCTTCCATTCTCCAATCCATGCCTTTCCCAAATTCATTCTATATATGAACATCATTCTTACTTCATCTCAATCACATCTTCACTTCTAAATATTTCACTCCTCTTCAAGCTCTTAATGTCATGCTCTAGCAAATCCCCTCATGACTACTCACGAAAATACCAAAGGGTCATTCTCGAGCCTTGGAGACAAAGTCATGGTCTTCCTCCTTCCCTCCCTCTCGTCTACAATATAGGGACTACTCATACCTCCTATCTCAAAATAAACTATCTCTCATACTCTTCACCCTCTCTAAAATAATCAACTCATAACTTATATGAAAATTCCTCACCTACAAATATGCTTGAATAAATATCAAACAAGCAATTGGAAGATACAAATCCTTTACCTCCTTACCTCACCATATATCCTTTCACCTTCTTTAGTTCAAGTAATCTTTTCATCTCAGAATTTTGTCATTGTTGCTTGGATTCACGGGAAATTCTTTTTATTACAATTGGATAAGATGATCTTAATGTATCAAAATCTTATCATTGGTCTTCAACTATTTCCATCCTCAATAAAAAAACCTTCACCAGGATTTTGCGCACTTCGGATGATAAGTTCTACCTAATATAAATAATCTTCTTTTGATTATGCATCTTCTACTCTTCTCTAAGAATCTACTGTGTAGATCCAATTCCTTCATTAGCTTTATTTTATGATTATCTACTTTCTATTGTAATGATTCATACAAATATTGTGTGAATTTGTCTTAGTTCGTATTAGCTCTAGTTTTATTCTATGTTGTATGCATGTATTACTTGCATTTGCTATTGTATGAGTTTCTTGATTGTTGAATGAAACTTCTCTTTTTGGGGTGACTTAAATCGAATGTGTTGCTTAAAAGATATTTTTCTTGCACTTGTATCTCTAACTTTGTTTTGTAGCAAACAATTTTCGTAAGATCGATTCCTTGGTGCCCCGAATGAGGGGGAGCATACATCAAGGGGGAGTCTTGATATCGTCGATTTTTTTCTTCCTACATCTACTCGACGGTCATCCTTTTTAAATTCGACAAAAAGGGGGAGAAATGAACAAAACTATTAATTAATGTGTAACTATTAATTTTATACAAAATCAGTTTATATTTTGTCATCATCAAAAAAGGGGAGATTGTTAATACAAATAATGTCTAAAACATTATTTATATTTTTTGACTTCTCAACGTTTTGATAATCACAAAATGTAAAAACGTTTACGATAAAATTATAACGTTTATAATTTAGTATCGTAAAATTCCCTTTTTAAGATTAGTAATCACTTAAGGTATGAACAAACAAATCATTAAGCATGATTAGTGATCAAGAAAATATTTTTCTCTTATCCATTACATTTTTACAAAAGAATTTCACAAAATTAATGAAAAAACATGTAATCTAATGATCTACCAAGAACAAGAGAGAGATGTGGGTTGTGATGTTTAGAGAGAGAAAGTGATGGAATGGATGATGTTATTACTATGTGGAAAATATGGAAAAATGAAAACAACCAACCCCTCTCCAAGGCTAGGAGAGGGCTTATATACTTACATGATGGCTGGCCCATGGGCTATGATGGGCTTCACATGGGCCTTAGGCCGGACTAGATTACTAATCTAATCATTACACTAACTACGAGCTAAGACTATTACAACTTGGAAGTGACCGACACTTTTTGTGTTTCCAACAATCTCCCCCTAAGGGAGGTCACTCCATTTTACAAAACTTTAAGCCTAGCATACTATGCTTTGTCTTTAGTCTTTAGCTCGTCCTTTTGACATTCTCCTGTGGATTGTTGTAATGTTCTTTGATGTCTGGATTATGCTTGTTCTTTGGACTTGTATTTGACATTGTGATCTTGTGCCATCTTGCGATCATATAACCCAAGCACAATCTCTTCGCCATCTTGAAACTTTGCCATCTTGTGGATTTGTGATTTTGAACCAACATGCTCATACCTTTCTTGAATGGTTGACTTGATTAAAACTTTAATGTTACGTCTTTCATTGGAGATTCGTTAAACTAAATTTACTTCGTCATTCGAGAATGGACGTTCGGTATCAGAGTAGCGAAAGTCTTGAAATTTGTATTTGAGCCTTTCATGAAGTCCTTATGTTTGTCTATCGAGTATGAGCATGTGGCTATAGATCTTGTGAGTCAACTGGAATCAGGAACCTCCACCACCATCTTTAAATAGCCTTGCATAAACAGTAGCAAATAAAAGCGGGGGGACGATTATGGACTTTGTCCATTCGCCCAGGTTTGGTTGAAGTAACCTTCCAAATCCGTGAGGGATCGACTGTGATCAGATAGATTCAATTAAGAAGAATCTCTCTTGACAGGATTTCTAGCTGTAGTATTGTAATATTTCTAACACTTATGTATTAGATTCATCGTACTCGGATTTCTCATTATCGGAACGTCTCAAAGCGACAACGATAAGAGTGAACCTAGTGCTGTTTAATATCTCACCAATTGATATAGAAAATCATATTTGAAAACTCAATCAAAGTGTCTCTTGCTAAAGTGTTTTTTGTGACAATCGAGAGTTTTAAGATAATTTTAAAATTCTTTAACCATTGATCAATAACTGGGAACATGTTTGATTCATTAAAGAATCGCACTATTTTGATTTCCTGTTGTCACAAGCTTGAGTCATAAGAATCGTCAACAAAGTCACCTACCATGAGCTTGTTTAATGTTGGCTCAAGCAGGATTTCCATCTTCATTATGAATACCTAAGTATCACTCAGATTTTGGACAAATCTCAAAGGATCTTGCGTTAGGACTGTAAATGTATTACTTGTTATTCTCATTGTGTGAGATAAACAAGCTAAATTTTGACAGTGTCTAATAAGATTAAAGTGATTGATCTCTTTTGGCTCTAGACTTATTAGTGCACTTTCTAATTTTAGTGTCAGAGGCTGGAGCTGAGTGCCACCTTTTCACTATCATACTAACTGGAGTGAGTCAAGTCAATAGAAAATGAGTGTATCTCTGCTGATGTTTTGAAACAAAAGTCCTTTCTACTTTGAGTGGCTGGAGGGGTTTGTGCATACGCGTCTCTGGGTCCCATGATGTCTTAATGTCTAGGAAACAACCTAAGTTGTTTCTGACAGCATATGTATTGATCCGGTTTATGCCTAAGTGTGTGGAGGGTTCCTGTCTTTTCACCATTTATCCTTCATTCTTTTTCATTCTTCAACCCCTTCATATGCTTACCGGGACTTCATACACTAACACATTGTTGGGGTTTGTTCCAGTGTTAGCTCCATCTCAGTCGGCTTATTCCTGATTTCACTTTTTCTCTTTTTTAATCATACCTTAAGGGACACTACACTAACTAGTGGATATCTGGGTAGATCCCTTCGGTTCTGGCTGGATCATGGGGATTTGAATTACTAGGCCGAACTCTTATATCTCCATAATTTTAAGTACATGGAGGTCTTTTGGGTATTCCATTCTCCAATCCTTCAAAAACCATGAAAATTAATTAAAGTGTTTGATATAAATATCAAAAAGATTTACACATTGAGAGTTTTTCATCATCACTAAAAGCTCCCCCTTAACATGTGCACCATAATCGTAGTACATGCTAAGTGTTGGAGTGCATTGAATCCATTTTATATGATTACAATCCAATACAATTTAAGTCTAGTTTAATCACCTTTTTTTCCCCTTATCCAAAATGTTAATCCCTTGATATTTTGGATATCAATTGATTAAACGTTTAGGAACAAAATGTTACACAAAACTATAAGGAACATTTTAATGCGCCCCCTCAAGTTTTGAGGGTATATAAGACTGTGATGAGTATAATAATTTTAAAATTTTGAATTTACTAAGAAATTCTTAAAAAATTTATACTCGAGCACACCTTATTTTAACCATAAGTCTACACTACATATATACAAATTCACACGATTAATATGTACGAGGTTTGACCTGAATGATGAGAACATCATATGATATAATCATATGGTTCTTTGTAGCAGCCGTAGATCTTCCTCGTAGTCTCTCTTAAGAAGTTGTCTTAGCTTCCCCCTAAATCAGCAATCCTTCCTTGAGTAGATTCAAAACTTTTTTTTTGCAAGCCGTATCAAGCAGTCTTAATGTATAAAGCCCAGATATCCAAAGAACACAATTAACCCTTTCAAGAATTTGATACCGCAACACCAAAGTCAATTAAGTCCCGGATGAGCGCATTTCTCTCTTCAGGATATTGATGATATAAATTGCAACACCAAAGTCAACTAAGTCCTGAATGTCACAATTATTCCTTCTAAGTAGTTGAAATGATAACACCTAAGTCAACTAAGTCCCAAATGTACTCATTTCTTTCTGCAGAATACTGACTAACTTAAGGAATCATCATACCTATGTGTACCTCTTTTAGCAACTAATTCTACTCTCTTTAAAAAAAATAAGCTTAGTGATTAACCGTTTGAGGAAGCATTTATTAAATTAGTAACCAATCTTCTCACATTTTAAATAATTATACACCCAACACTTCCCCCTGGGGACTTAAATGATGCATATTGACTAATTACGAGATGTCTCTTCCACCATGTGATTGAAATAGTGCACCCGAAAGAAACAAAGGAAGGCCTAAAATTTAAAGAAGGTGACTTCAAAAGAAGGACATGGACTCTATCAAGTATACATCTACTCCTTCCCCCTTGCTAGTTTTGACACCTCAAAATCAGCAAAACCTTGTACGCACACAAACTTGAGATCGTGTTTGAGGTATAACTAAGCTTAGATATATCACGTGAGAATCAACTTCAAGGCTATTAAAGCTAGTTGATTATTTCCAAACAATCCTAAGCCTTTTACAACTATGAGGTGTTGGCAATATTGATCGAATGTCGTTTAAAGCCTATACCTACTAGGTCTCATATTTCAAATAAGTCCCTGACATTTGAAACAAATGACATCTAAAGCTCGTGTAGTTAAAATCCATTAACTCCCCTTGAAATTGTTATCCGTTATTATCAAAAACTGTATCCGTTTATTCTGTGACTTATTTTGAAAGACCGTTTTAAAAGATTATTTGATGAAAATTTCTCCCCCTCAAATAATGACCTGTTTTCTATTTAAAGAGCTGTTGTCATTGTTTGAGTGGTCGAATTGTCTTTGAAAAATCTTTTTGCGATTACTGAGAAAAAACTAATTCATTTTGAAGATAACTTTTTACCAATAAAAAATAAGATTTCTCTTATTTTGACACATAAGCGCACTGACACGTACACTTATTGAATATAGGAAGCACGAGTTGTGATGTAAGGTAATCACAAGCCTTTGCATGGTCATAAAGTAGACCATGACCGAGAATAAAATCCCGTTGAGAGGTCATGTCTCCTTTTTGACAGAATACTTGCCTTTAAGATAATGACCGTGTTGCTATCTGAAATAATAGCAAGCCATTTTGGCATGTTTTGAAAATTTTTGTAACTTTTGCTCGAACTTCATTTACAGCCTCGTATCATTATTAAATGACATTTCTAAGGCCGTAAATGTTATCGATTTTCAGAAGACATACCAGAGATACCTATTTTTATATTTTCTTGATTTTTATAATTTTTTTTTTTTTCTTTTGTTTTTGTAAAATTTTTATAAAAGAAACATCTTTTTGGATTTTTATGTTTTCATAGGTACATATATATAGGATATAGTTACCACATCACTCGTACCGTTTCCGCTGCCAAAACTTCAACGTTCTAGAGACAATGCTTTTCATACCAAGCTTAATTATCAAGAAATAAATCTCTCTCGAGCAAATCGTTTAGTAAAGATGTCAAACCAGTTGGTATACAGTCCACAAAGTATAGCTCCAAGATTCCATTCTACACTTGCCTCCTTTATGAAAAGTAGCGAATATCAATGGCTTAGCTCTTGAATGTTGAAACATTGTTACATCATAAAGCAATTTCACTCTTGTTGTCGCGGTAGCAGAGGAATCTATTGAATTTAAAAACAAGAGTCTGTTAGGTTGTGAATGCATCCATAGGATTTTTTTAATGCAACATCAAGACAAGTGCATTATATTCAGCCTCTGTACCGAGATAGCATGCGCTTTTGTTCTTTGACGACCAGCTAACAAGTTTATCACCTAAGAATTGAGTGCTTTCACCGATGTACTACTCTAGTGTCCCTGACACCTAACCCGCATGATCGCATACTGTAGAAGCTGTGAGAGACATAACGGTATCCTTCGGTACCATATACCCATTTTGAATGGTTCCGTTTGGTAACATAAGATCCATTTTACCGTTTGTACAGTGCTTTTTCGGTAGGGCCTTAAGCCTGAGTATCAGGGCACATAAGCAGACAGCATAGTTAAGGTCAGGTCTATTAGATGTAAGATACATTAAGGATCCAATCATGCCACGGTAAAGTGTAGCATCAACTGGTTTCCCCTGTAGATCTTCATACAGTTTCTTGTTTTCAATTATTGATGTGTCGACAGAATCAGTAGAATGCAAACCATATTTTTTTAACAATTTCAAAAGCATATTTAGATTGGTTTCTAAAGATCCTCTCCTTGAACTTTGAGACTATTGTAATCCTAAAAAGAATGACATTTACCCCCATCATCACATCTTTTGTACTTATTGGTCTTCTGATTAGCAAATCCATCACACAGGCATATTAGTTGATGCAAATATTATATATCAATCATTACTTTGTACCTTAATAGTTGTTCCACATGTCGTGTGAAGAGTGTTGGATCAACTTTACCTTTGAAGAATTGTTGAGAGATGAGGAAGCTTGACAGCATATCATTCCATGCATGCGGTGCTTGTTTTAGACCGTAAAGAGCCTTTTTGAGCTTGTACACATGCGATGGGTTGTCCTGATCAACAAATCCTTCTGGTTGAGAAACATAGACCCCTTATTTGAGCTCTTCATTTAAGAAAGCCCTTTTGACGTCCATTTGGTATGATGTCATAATTCTGTGAGTGCATTGCTATGAAATAACGAATTGGCTTCAGTTCTAGCAACCGGTGCAAAGGATTCCTCAAAATCAATTCCTTCTTCTTGGTGAATCCTTGAGCAACGAGTCTAGTCTTATTCTTTAGTACCTCACCAAATTCATACGCGTGACCTTATAAAGCCTTTTCAGCCTTGACAAGAATTACGTTATCTGGAGAACGGCGCCAATTCCTAAACTCAAGTCTTTTAAATTTACATGAATTTCTTCTTTGCATTGCTCATCCCATGATGGTTTCTGTCATTGCTTGTTTTGAAGTTCTTGGTTCTAACTGTAGTTAGAAGGCATCAAAATAACACAACAGGGGCATCAGTTTCAAGTTGCTTCCTATAGATAACAGAGCGAGCAGGGATCACCGATCAGTTGCATAGGATATCCTTAGGTCCATCTACCAAGGAGTTCGAATGGAGTGTGAGATGGTCTTAAGTTAATATGATCCTTGAATGTGGAGTCTTCCCGAGGAGATTCATTAAGTGGATCATCATTGAAATGTTGGTGTTTGTTGGTGATCTTCAAAACCCTTGAATAATTGATTAAAGATTGTTTCATGCTCTGTGATGAATCAATATATTGTTGAAGGAGCATCCTGATTCAATGGAAGTTGACACAGTAGAATCATCTAAAGACTTCAAGCTCTTGAGCAACAACTTCTTAAACTAGAGAAATAGCAATTGGTGGAGGGTTAAAGTATTCATCGAACATTGGTTGAAACAACCGATCTCGATCGTCTCTTATTGGTGGCATGTAAGGTTGTTTAGAAACAAGGTTTGAACCGAGTCTGTACTGGATGTAAAGAGTCAATCCTTGAAGCCCTGTCCTAGAACTATTATTCAAGCCAATGTTGGTTAAGCTCATCGAACTCACAGAATTGTTTCAGTAATTATCTGGGTTCTTCTATTGTAGATTCTGAATGCTTTCTTTGCAAGCGTATGACCAATAAAAATCCCAATGTCTGCTTTTACATCAAATTTACCTAGATCCTCATGGTCGTTGGTAAGATAGCAAAGTGAACCAAAGACACGAAAGAATGATAAGTCCGGTTTCGTGTCTTGCATAAGCTCGTATAGAGTTTTGTTAAATCTGAGGCATATCAAAGAACGGTTTTAGGTGTAACAAGTAGTATTGATAGCTTCGGCCTAAAGAAATAATAGAGCTTTAGAAAATATCAGCATAGTTCGAGCAGCTTCTACAAGAGTCCGATTTTTCGCCTTCGACAACACCGTTACGGCTAGAGGAGTGCGAGCTACAGAAGTTTGATACGTGATGTCCAACAGTTTCATACCATACACGAAGTGTCTAATTTGACAAATTCGGTTCCATATCTGTTCGAAAGACATTATGACTGGGCATTCAAAAACTTGTTTGTTTTAATACATTTGGATGATGGCCACAAGACCTTCATCTTTGTCTTTATAAATCTGACACCAGGTATATCTTGAGTAATCGTCGACTAACACTAAAAGACCTTTCCCGATAATGACTAAGCCACACGCATCGGGGCCACACAAATCCATATACAAAAGATATATTTCTCTTAGTGAGTGTCCCTTCAACGTTTGGTTGATGAGAGGATTTTTTGCTTTTCCCTAATGCACATGCTGAACACAAATGATCTTTCTGAAATTTAAGTCTTGGAATTCCTCGTGCAAGACCATATTTAGCTGGCTTGTTCAAAGTACCGAAGTTGAGATGAGATAATTATTGATGCCATAATCAGCTCTTAGTCTTTAACGCTTTGGATAGAAGACAGATCAGAGATGATTTAAGCATGTCATCAAGAGAAATTATGTACAAATTTGTGTCTCGAGACATTCAAAGTACCGAAGTTGAGATGAGATAATTGTCGGTGCCATAATCAGCTCTTAGTCTTTGATGCTTTGGATAAAAGACAGATAGGAGATGATTTAAGCATGTCATCAAGAAAATTGTGTAAAAATTTGTGTCTCGGGACCCTAAAAGTAGATCAACACCTTCTAAATTGCGAATAAAGAAAGTGTTTTTCTAAAATGCAACTTTAAGATCCGCATCACAAAATTGGCCAACAGAAAACAAGTTATGTCCAAGTCCCTCAACGTAGTATACCCTTGAGATAATAATGTTTCCCAGCTGATAGTCACCATACCTCATAATCCTTGCAATTTGGTCATTCCTGAATCTAACAGTACCCAGAAATTTACTGACAAAGTTCATAAGCAGAGAGCGATTCCCTGTCATGTGTTTCGAACATCTGGAGTCCAGATATCATAGTACAATCTAGAAAACCTATCATGATAAGAGAAGAAGACAATGGAATTTCTGTTGCAGTGGATCCCCAAATTTGATTGGGTTCCGAGTGGTTAGCATTCTTATATTCTACAATCTTAGCTATTTTACTCAAACCTATGTTTTCAACATTTTTGGGTTTCCTGCTATAGACTTTTATCTCTGGTTTTTGTATTTCATCTGAGTGGGAAGTGGTTTGCTTAGGAGGCACTAAGTTAGTTGAGGTGAACCTATTTAAAGGGCACAAGTTACCAACTATAGTGAA
>BQNB010038168.1:0-31228 GCA_026074375.1 Tanacetum coccineum | reverse complement strand
CTTAACATATTTGGAGAAAAAAATATACAAAAAGTCACCTGAAATAAGATGTCGAAAATGACGACGGTGATAGACGGTACCACCGATGTGTTAGACGATAGAAAACCCCGTAGGATGATTTGTATTATTCATCACAATATATAGAGATTATAAGAGAGAAACCCTAGTGGACCACAAGCCCACAAACCGAGCTTGGGCCAATTACTTTAACTAACATAAATAACTTTGACTAACAACTTTGATTAATAATTACTTTGACTAACATTTATTCTCTAATATGATGATGGCAGTTTTTGGAACCTTAAAAAAGAATACATTATGATGAGAGCAGTTAAAGAATCCAAAAAAAACAATCGAAAATAGCATGTAAGCTGCATCATGAACGGGGTCGCGGCGGTGACCGGAGCAGGAGCTCTGCGGCAATGGCCAGAGCAAAAGTTGAGAAGAGAGAAAATATGAAAGAGAGAAAATATGAAAGACAAAGGTGAAATTGGTTGGCTAAGAAGAAATAAATATACTATATTAAATAGGTAGAAAAGACTCAACAGTACCTAACTATTACACCTCACGTGGCATTTTTTGGTGAATCCACAGTAAAAAGAGAGGTTCTTCTATTACTGTATATATAATAGGTAGATATTCTCTCTCAATCCAAACCCTAAATCACTCTCACACATACCTCATACATAAATTCATATTTAACAGTGATTCAAAAAGCGAAAATTACCAAATCGGACACATTTTGTAACTCTTTTCACGCAGAGGACAAGTTTATGGGAATTACCAAATCGGCCAAACATGTCGCTCAATAATTCGAGTGATATTTAAAAAGTTGAGCGACATTACACGTGTCGGCTCGGTAACAATTTAAAAAAAAAAGCATCTCGCTCAAAACTTCGGGCGACATGTGTTATTTTCGAGCGACATGTGCATGGGGAAGAGAAATTGATTCGACGGGTTGAATGACTAACATGCAGGTTTTTTTTGAATATATTCCGATATCGCTCAAATTTTTTTTGTATCACCCGAATTTTTTTTGTAATGATTCTAATTGATAATGTTACTTTTATGTTTTTAATTAGAAATTTTCAAAGTATAAAAATTGAATTCATTTAAATTTAGCAAACAAAAAAAACGAAAATAACAAAAAACACACGAGTGCCACACTTTGAAACATCATATCGTATTCATAATAACTTTATTTTCAACCATTTTTTGTTCATTACGTAGCGGCCATCAAAGACAACACAATTCACGAAAAAAAAACAATTATATAAAACATATACAGTTAATAAAACATTCACGAACATTACACATATTCACTTTCAAAACCTTAACCCTAACCAACCAAAACCTTAACCCTAAAAAAAACAATTATATACAAAACCCTAACCAACCAAAACCTTAACCCTAAAAAAAATTTCAACTTAAAAAACAACCTAAAAACAAGCCGGCTCTCTCAAAACTTTTGAGCGATATATGAGAAATTAGGGCCCGCCGAATAGTGAATGTCGCTCGAAAATAACACATGTCGCCCGAAGTTTTGAGCGAGATGCTTTTTTTTTAAATTGTTACCGAGCCGACACGTGTAATGTCGCTCAACTTTTTAAATCTCCCTCGAATTGTTGAGCGACATCTTTGTCCGATTTGGTAATTCTCAAAAAAGTGTCCTCTGCGTGAAAAGAGTTACAAAATGTGTCCGATTTGGTAATTTTCGCATTCAAAAATTCAAAAGCTTTGACAAGATACTTTTTCTTAAGTTTGTGATGTAATTTTTTGGGTAATTTTTAAATCATTTGTAATGACAGCTGCGTTTTTCATTATTTTTCCAACAAAATGTTTTGTGGAAGATGTTTTTGGATAGTCTGATTGGAATATGCATATAATGTGTTTGAGGAAATCTCTGAGTTAAAGGCGGTGGAGTTATAAGTTTGTTTTTATATGCAAGTTTAAGCTGAAGGTGGAATAATGATTCATAGTTAATTTTTTTATAAAAAGTATGTAATATGTTGATTTGTTTTTGTTTCATTGTAGTTTTTGACTCCAATTCATAAGTGGGATTGAAAGTAGCTTTCGAGGTACAAACCAAACGCGCCTTAATGTTACATATGTAAGATACTTTATATGTGAGTTCAAGTATTGTTTGTGTAACAATGAAATCAAAATAATTATTCATAGAACCACACGCTTCCTTCTGTGAAAATAATGATGTGGCATTGGAATGTGTTGAAATATACCTACTTAGCTCGAAAAGTACTCGAAAATATGATCGGTTTTTCAAAGCATAGTAACCAATATCTTTGGTGTGTGCAGGACACAATAAAAATGCACTCAATCACCCTTAAATCCAGGTATCGGCTTCTGGATCGATCACCCTTCTCCAAGATAATGAAGAAATATAATAAGGTTAGGGATGTTTAATATATTTTATATATGTGTATCCACGTTTTGTTTATGCTTTTCTATGCAGGAGAATACGTGCGACCGTGGTGGCTATTGCAAATTCACAGCTTCAAACCAATTACTCAGATTGATAATAATGTCGAGTTATACGAGGTATTAGTGTTAATTTTCTAAAACTCTGGAACTTTGAGTAAAAAGCTGTAGCATTCCCTGAATACATGTTGAAGCAAAAAATATCACCTGCATTGACAGAACCGTATGCAAGATGTTACCCGAAATATGTCGTGTGGAATCTTTGTCGCTAAACCTTTACTTCTTGCAACTAGATAGCTATCTGTTTTTCAAATGCTTCTACAAAACTTGGAAATGCCCTGCTTCTTCATATTTGACTAATAATTCAGAATTGTATTATGTGGGTGGTCAATTTGCAACTGAATGTGATTGTAACAAATCTTTTTTCCCTTGCATTAGAATTTTAGAATAAATTTGATGTGTTTGCACCTTTTTATATGAATATGTGGTTGTTTCTTGATGTAAACAGAATGTAGGTTAGTTTTGCGTTAAATGCTATGGATAAGTAGAGGCATAAGCAAAAAAAATAAGCGAAGAGCCTAAACACCTTAAAAGGCACAAAGCTATCTTTTAGTGCAGTGATTAACTGTCATATGAAGAGTAGGTTCAGAGTCATCTATACAATAAACAATAAACTGTAACTAATCATTTATATATTCTATGTAACAGGGACGCAATGGGAAGCATCGAAATCATGTATGAAACGACTGAACGTGTGGCTATTCAAGTATTCGTTCATAGTGGAGAGATACCAGCCGTGATTAAACTATACAGAACATTTCAAATGGAAAACAAGTTGGAAGAAAATGATTTTAGCAGGACCATTTTTGAAGCAAAGTACTATGCACCTGAAGAGTTTAAAGCTTTGAATACACCGCCGACAAACATGTAAGGTTTTGTTCATATATATGATACGAGTGACCGGGATCTAAAAAGTGTTCTTATGGAATCTACAAGTTTTCGCGCCGATCGTTACGGTTCTCTGTTTCAGCAATCAAGGAGTGTAGAAACCGAAGGTATAAGAATCGACGTGTGTCTTTATGTTAGCAGCCACAATTTTTTAGAGTAAAATTATTATTAGCTATTTCTGGTCTGAGAAACTCTTTTTTTTGCAAGCCGGTCTTCTTCTGTGGGCTATAAACAATCTTACAACACACCCTTTAAATATTGATCGAGATACGGAGTAACTAAGTTTTCTAACGAGGACGCCGCGTACGCCGATTGTGAGAGCTACAACTGTTTCTCAACAAGGTGTGTTGGGTTAACCTGCTTCATCTTCAGATCAAGAAAATGTAAGTGATTTGAATTTAGTGCATTTTCTAGGATAGAGGGTTAGTTGTTTGAGCTTATGTATAGGTGTATGTAGATGAATGGCAGATACCAAAGACCATTCCACTAGGGCATGTTAGATATGGGTAGTCGTTGCTGCAAGTAGAACATGTTGTTTGAATACTTTTTCTTATTAGTTGAAGATGCACTGTTTTGCCATCTAATTTTGATAAGCACTACGGTATCTCTAATGAACATCCCACTCTGATATAAAATATCACTTTATAGAACATCTTTAGTTTAGCATCTGCTATTTCAGATTAAGAAACTTCAAGTTACATATATAAATTCAATATTTGTATCGCTTATATCAAGTTTGCTATGAACAGGTGTTATCGAGGTATATCTATTTCATTTTTATACTTGGCCTTTCGATATACATGTTAGATATATCTAATTTCATGATAAGAAGTTAGATGGATCCTAGGAAAAGACATATATGCTGGCGTTAGAGCAGGTACACGTGTTGTGCCTTTTAGATAGACCCATAAACATGGCATCTTCTTAAATTACTTGGTGAGTTCGGTGAGCAGCACATGGCTAGACTAACAATCACAAAAAATTATTACTAATTACATAATGGCTCGAGGGTTAACGTGGAACTGAACTGGAACTTGATTGCCGCTTGATTAGCCGATCAGAGACACCCTTACCCAGACCATCAACCAGATGTAATAGGTGACACAATTAAACAAAATAGATGAGAAAAACCTAAAGCAAAGGGGTTTGAAAATTTTGCAGAATCAATTATGTTTGGTTTTGCAGCTTTCGCTTAATCTTTGCACATTTAAAAATTTACGTAAACAACCCATTTAGATGTATATGATTTAAAAATCCATATAGTAAGAACAGTTTTGGATTAAAACATAGTTGGAACATCTCTTATCTAATAGTTTGAAATACACCTTTTGATTTTATAAGTATATATGAATATACTACTTAAGTATACATGTTTCAAGTTTCTTTGTCTTTTTGATTTTGCAAGTATATATGAATCTACTACTCAAGTAGTTATGCACCTCTACCATACCTTTTGATATGACTCGGTATAGTAACCGGTGTTGGTAACAAAATTAAGTTATTAGTAGTTATATTTGGCCAAAGTGCGGGTCAGGTTACGGGGCAATGTGGGTTTAGGTCAAAATATATAACTTATGAACCAGTGTTGTATATATCGGCCTTGGCGGTCGATATATCACTGATATATCGCTTATCGGTGGTCAACCGATACGTTTTTTCACTTATCGGTCATAAATATCGGTAGCGGTAAATATCGGTCAATCTCGGTCAAAATCAGTCAAAATCGGTCAATATCGACTTATTTTGTTAGAATATTGCTAATATATATTTTTGTAAAATTAATTCCTTTATAATTAAGGGTCTCTGCCGAGAAACTAATAAATCGCCGCCAAGACCGATTTATCGCTTAAAGGTGGTCGATCGCCTAGGTACCGCCGAGCGATATTTACAACACTGTTATGAACACACCAACATTGTTTGTCTATTTAAAATGCTCGAAAAAGACCCATACTTGCAAATAGTTCACACTTTAGTTAAACTATGGATTCGGTTAAATGTTACAATTTTAATGGGGCGAAAAGAATTTTCCTAAAAACTTGATGCGATTCGGAACATAGATATAATTAAAATCAATAACTCACGCAGCAAACAAACCAATTAAAAGAATGACACTTGCAATTGAGAAAACTCCACCAAATTCTGTTTTCTGTTTCTTGACATACTTTTGTGATTCTAATATGGGTTGAACAATAGTTTTATGCTACGTTTTTTTAATGTGATTCTGACGATGCAAATCCACGTCTTTGCAGGTAAACATGTGACCAACTAGGAAGCTTTAAATTGGCACACACCGAAGCTGCCATCTTTCTCACTGGTAATTTGCACACGACCTAATATACGTCAACCCACTGTTATAGTGTTATGTATCACAGGCTTTAAAAGAGATGCCATTCTAATGGCGTCGTTCTATACTTTTATATTTCTGCAGGTAAACGCATACATGTCCTATAACCTACACTAGGACCGAGCTCGGAGAGTACGGTATGTAATTTCTTAACCAATGTTATTGAAGCTTTTGACTACAAGAACGACAGAAACCACGAGGTACACACCTGTGTAATTAAATGCCATATTTTAACCTTTTTCGTGTTTGGTTTGTAAATTGCAACTGATGTTTTTCACAAATTTTCAGTTTCCATTTAAATGATTCGAAACAAAAACTTTTTAGGACATTGCCATGAAATATTTCAAAGTTTTTTTTAACTGAACAAGTAGGTTTTGGCTGAAGCGCGTTCTGCGCCATGTATTCGATTCAATTAATGTATTTGTAACTTGGAGTCTGTTTTTTTTATGCAATTAGAGTAATACCACTTAAAATAGAGTAATACCACTTAAAAAGTGCTAACAGTTTTTGGTTGTTTCCAGCAACACATTAAATAACTTTATTTACTTTGATATAGGTCTCAAGAATCTAGAGGAAGAATCATATGATAGAGAGACAAAGAGCTCAACTTCAGAAAAAATAAAAGGTGAATTGTTGGATCTTATTACTTGAATAGCTCATACAACCATTACAGGTTACCTTATGCTTATTTCAGAATCGCTTCGTTTATGCGTAAGTGGTTAATGGTTAGTTAATTTTTAGTTGTTTAGTTCGGAATATCAAATCGGGGTTTTTTGTTTTTGAGAATTTGGTTAAATGAAAATGTGGTCTGTGGGTTTGGTCTCATAAGCTAAAAAACAAAACTTATGAGGTTATTCAAATTCTGATAAGTTGTCCATAAGCCGACAAAGTAAGCTAATCGAAAGACCCCGCAAATATGTTTTTCAAAGGCATCTTTGGTCGTGATGTAAAGTGCACAATGACGTAAAAGGCACTACAAGAAAAAGTGTTTTTAGTGATGAGAAATTTTCGTCACAAAAAGTACTAATTTCGTCACCAAACGTGATTAGTGACCAAATATAAGTGGTCACCAGTGGTCACTAAAGGTCCGTCACTAATTACAAATAGAGACCAAATGTAGTTTCGTCACCAAATAGTGACCAAAAAGTCGTCACTAATTGGATGAGGGTTTAACACAACTTCAAACCATCGGTGACCAAATATACTCGTCACCAATCTGTCAGAGACCAAATGGTGGTCACTATTTTGGTTGATTGGTGACCAAAAAGTCGTCACCGTCTACAAGTTGCCGACAACCACAAAATGCTCGGTTTCTTTGTACCCTTTTACTTTTAGCAATACGGAAAACTAAGATTCTTAACTTCTTAACGCAAATTAGTCCAAACAAAAAAAGAAAATATAATAAATACATTACATAGCAACAATTGCATCCATGTGTCTACCATGTTATTAAAGAAATACAAACCATTTAACATGATAAAGACTAAAAAATCATACATCTTTGATTCTTGTTGATAGCCATGCTCTTTATGTAGTACCCAAATGACGAAGAGAAAATGACTAAACTTGTGAGAAATTGACTAAACTTGCCGCATTAACCAGCTGGAAACACCATATATGGTGAAAACTGTCTCATTTTTTCCTGCAGTTTCTTAGGTTCCTCCCTGGTAAAGAGACACTTAATATTAATACCTTCATTTCATACGGCATTTTTCGGTACTTCCACTAGGGCCGCCTATATTGCAATGCTGACTCAAGTGTGAGCCTAACAAGTATCCGATCAGAATCTCAACTTGAAAAGTCAAGAAGCTAGTGGTCTGAGAAATCACTAATATGCATCAACATCTAATACCAGAAGAATGATAGTGCCATTTGATCTTGTAGCCTTTAAACGTGAAAAGTCAAAATTTTGTCACAGATTTATTAAAAGTCAAAATATATTATTATTGTTGATGTGTTGTATGAGTAACAAGCAATACCTCAGACTTGTACCAATCTGCTATAGTCGATGAAACAATTATTACATCTTCGTAAGTTTATGCACATTGTCCTCATGCTGACATTCTGCAAAATCCAAAAAGATTAGAAAACAATGGTACTCAAATATGATTTAAGTACCAAAACCATAAGATCCACGCTTTACATTGTGTGGAGGATGCTGACAGTAACAGTGATATGCACCATCACACCTTTTGCAAAACATGAGCTTGTTTGGATCGCCAGTATTTTGGCATACCGATATTGCAACATAATTTCATATAAACAGACTTATGGAAGAAATTGACTGCAATGATAAATGTAACAACAGTCCTTATACTGCAGAAATGAATATACCTGGTAATCATGTTAAACAATTGACACTGAATATGTCAATCATCATGTTCGTTATCATACTTCCGTATGAATTCCTTTGGCTAAAAATGCTTACAAAAGGCCACCACTTCAACTTTTACCATTCGAATGTAACATTATTTATTATATTACTATGTTTTTTGTAATTATACTTTATAGCCTGAGATATTCTACTAAGTGCAATTAGATAGGAGGTCGATATTAAAAAAATGTAGCTTCATGTACCTTTGTATTCGGCTTGCGTCCTGTGCCAAACATAACATGTGAGAAGCCCTCAGTTGTTCCTTTATTAGTTTTCAAGAAAAATGAACCATCCACAGATCATGGTGACACTCCTCTGTGTGGAGATCAATTCCCTTTGATGACATATGCGCCGCAACAAAGTCGCTAACCTGTACAATACAAATAAGTTAGGTTCTCGAAATAGGTCCCATAAAAATACAAAATGGTTATACAATTTGGACCGACCTCTAAACTTTAGTACTAAACAAATGCATTGCCATATGAACCCCTTAATATCACTTGCAGACAGAAAAATAACATCCCCATCAGAAAAATAAGCATGACTGTGCTAATTATCTGAGAAAATATAAAAGAAGTCAGTAAGAAAAGCGTGTGATCATGTGTACAAGTTAATAATGCTAGAAAAACGATGCATTACCTTTTGTTAGCATGACTGCGCTTCAACAATAGCATATTGGAGCTTGAAATTTACGGCTACAACATAATTGAAAAACAGACAGAAAGTAAGTACACAGATAGGCATGTGAATATATAAAGATAACTTCACAAGCGTACACAAACAAACACATACCAGCATTAGCAGGAATAGTCCAGGGAGTGGTGGTCCAAATTGCTAGGGATAATTTGGGGACAAATTCATCAAGTAATCCACCTTTAGTTGGAGTACTTGCTATTCTGAAAATTGCATACATGCTTTTTGAAATATGGCCTTCCTAGTACCGCATGAAAAATTCTATTTGTCACTAGTATATATGAAGAACTAAAACTAGAACCCACATAAGTTGATTAATAAAAAAATCTAATTGTTACGCCAAAGAAGCTGTTAATCCGTTTACCTCTAATTCAGCCTCAGCAAGTGCATTGCGGGATGAGGGACTCCAGTGCACTGGCTTTCTGTCCCGATATATGAACCCTTTGAATACCATCTGCCCAAACACTTTTTTCTACAAAACCAAAAGGATTTATATAATCACGATAACAACAATGTAATAATAATAATACACTATAGCCTATGTTTACATGAGCAGCTTAATATTCTGGATCAAGGGTGAGATAAGGATGATCCCAATCAGCCCATACTCCAAATCTTTGTAGACAGACAGTAAAGATGTTTATTGTTCTATTAATCTTTAATCGTTAATAATGATACTACAAGTAAACAAGTAATAGATGACCTTATGCATGACATAATGAATTCATGAATTATTCACTTATGTAAATTTGTTGTTTAAACTAACCTTGAATGACGCCATTTGAACCTTCACAGTTGCTTTGGCAAATTTAGCTGTTTTTGCTCTCATTTTTTTTGGTGTTAACCCCTTTCGCTCATCTTATCAACCATTAATCCGTATGTTCTGAAACGTGTGGTTGCTTATCAGGGCGCAAGCACAAGCACCGGAGATCATCTATATGCATCATCCAAACACCCTTTCTTACTTTCTCAAAAACGAATCTGACATAATTAGATGAATATAATAAATATGCATCAGCCAACATAACTTTGGTGCATTAGCTTCAAATGCATCACGAACAAAATACGAGGATATTGATATTGTAAGAAGCTATCAATACAGTTCAATCCGCCTAGGCCCCACCTAGGCGCCGCCTCAACCGATTACTAGCTAGGCGGTGGTCGACCGCCCGACTAACGTCTAGCGCTTTTTGCAACCTTGCTTATATGAGTCTGGACAAGCATCCCACTAAAACTAGTAAGTTAAAAAGCTCAAAACTAGTGATGTCTACATGAGTCTGGACAAGCACCCAACTTTGCTTATATGAGACTGAACTGAGCTGGCCCAGCTGGCTAAAAAAGATGATACTTACATTTATTCTACCTGCGTACTACAATTGTTTCAACAAGTATACAAGTCCATTCCTTTATAAGCTCAAATTCAACTATAAATAATCTGCCTCAACTAAAGCTCTAAAACCCTGACGGCCCTACTCTAATGATAACCTAAAGTAAGTAGCCTCTTCCATAAAAATGTTGCAGCAACATTTGTTTGTTGCAGACTGTAGGCAATGTGGAACAAGAGTTAACAATATTAGTTACTCATATAGTAATTTAGTATAGTATGTAACTTACAGTAGGCAAAAGTAATTTAGTATGCAACTTAAATCATCCCGTAGTGAAATAGACGAAGCCTTGCAGTAGGCAAATGAAGAATAAATCATCATATAGTTTAAAGGCGGTCTTTTCTTATGATATAACTCGCATAACATATTGGATTCCATCACTTGTCTCATTGTTCACCAACTACTAGTAATCAATTATCACTTAAATTTAGAAATTTAACCGAATATACATTCAACTTAAACCTATCAAAGCTCACTATATGATAACGGGCAGGTCATTCACGCATTAACTATTCATACATTATGTCCTCATATATTGTAAAGCAGGTCACATCACGTGTTAGATATTCTATAAGTAGACTCACTAAGCATTCACGTAGCAGCATAAATATTCTATATTGTAAAGCAGGTCACATGGAAACGATCACACTCAAATATAACCACACAATCACAAATATACTACCTAATAAACCATAGCTAACAATAAGGCAATGAGCAACTTGTAGGTCAAATTTGGGCGCTACCTACCAACCTACCTTCAACTTAATTTTAACAATAATTCGACAACAGCTAAATGTGTTCGTTTCAGTATGTATAATCAATCATAAAACTGAACCAAACGAGCACGAAACAAACCGACCAACCAACATACATTTTGCGCAATCGCCATCAAAAATATATTCACAATCACAATCACAATCTACTGAATCACTTAGTAACTATAACATTTACGAAAATTAGGTCAAATTTAGGGCCTAACTATTTAATATAACATCTATTAAAAAAACGATAAATTCATTAACTGTGTGCGTCTGAGTGTGTGTTTACTGTGTGTAATCAAAAGTAATGATATCATACTGAATTATAGTAGCGAGCAGGTAGATCGCCGGTGTAGTTTTTCCGATCAATATCAGGTGCAATTGAAACGCTTTAATCTTCGATAAGAGGCGATGAATTAGCAAAACCCAATCTAATATGATATACGAATTATAATTTTTGAACAAAATTATAAAACTTCTTTTTTTAGAAAAGTTCTTGCTTTTTTTCAAAACGAACCTGGTCCCAAAAATTTGTGTCACATAAATATTACTTAATCCGAAATTTTGGGTATTCGGATATATAAAACTTTTATCCGAAATTTCGGATATCTAAATTGAAAAAACTTAGCTAAAATAAGGTACCTAACATAAAACCCATCGCAAATTTCGGATATCCAAATTTGTGATATAACTAGTTATTAACAAGTCTCTTAAATTTTTTTAAATTGACAACAAAAACTTATTGTCAAAAATGTCACATTTCATATTTTCTGTGAATGAATAAAAGAGATCCGAGTGTTCCGAGTGTTTACGGGTCGGACTCTAAGATCCGCGTGTTTTAGATGAGGGATTAGTTTAGGACTTGGGTTGACAAAATGACTTGGGCCTGTTTTATATTCATTGACTTGGCTTATCACAAGTGTTAGTATATTTTTTTTCATTAAATCATGGTTTAAAGTTTAATTAAATTTAGAGAAATGCTAGAACCACAAAGAGTTTACAAAAAAATTTCTACAAAATGATGTGGCATGCAATAATTAGATTCAAGTTCTTTATCTCTCATCTTTTGATTGACCAATGATGTACAAATCATCATGCCACGTCATTTTGTGGAATTTTTTTTGTAAACTCTTTGTGGTTCTAGCATTTCTCTTAAATTTAACTGTTAAGTGTTTATTTATATTTTGAATAATATTTTTTTTAACTTATTATTAAAGTCTATCAAAGTAATATTGTGATTTAAAGAGTAAATATCTGACACATTTTTGTGACCAAAAAGTTTGGTCACTTATTTTTACAATACTAAGTTGGTGACCAATAATCTCGTCACACTTATAAAACACAAATACAAATTGTCGAAATAGTGACCAAATAAAAAGTCGTCACTGAATTTTCGTCACTAAATACACTTTTTCTTGTAGTGAGGATACACTTGAAAAAGCCAAATGCGAAAGTTATTTAGTTCATGGATAAGAGGCTAATTTATGATTTCGTTTTCGACATCGGATTTCATTTGATATCAGAACAATCTTAACGATCAATATTAGTGAAACAAATCTTTGGTTTGTTAAGGAGTCATATGCCATCTCATTGATGGTGTTGTATAACCCGATGAAGAATATCTTCATGTAATCTAGAATTCCTTTATTATTTTTTATTTACATCACATAAATAGGTTGATTGATATTTCCTTACATATATATTAGTAGATGTGTTCTGGTATATGAATATGTAACTAACCAAGAAAATTTTGTTTATTCAAGGCTGCTAACTATCTTAACATCAAGACCCTTCTGGAGTTGACGTGTAAAACAGTTGCAGACATGGCCGGAGGCAAGACTGTTTAGGATATATTTGAAGATGGCATGGTCCAGAGTTCAGATCTATGGGCTGCATTTTTTTGGCGGCCGATGAAAATTCACCTATATGTACGAGTCTACAAGCTTGCTGCCAGCCTTGCGTTCTGAATTTTAAGGTAAACAATGAGCCGACCTTGAACTTGACTTTCATTTAAATTAGACTCTTTTACAGACTTATAATTAGTTTGTACTAAGCCTTTTATATCAAAAGCCAACCAAAAAAAAGCCAAAACCTAAAATACACCAAACCGGCCCAACATAAGCCAAAGTCCAACACCCTAACAGCCTTAACCATAACCTTGTTACAATCAATTACACCAGAGGTCCCTAGATTTTACATCGTTAGTCCTTAGGGACTAACACGATTAGTCCTCAATAAATTACACCGTTAGTCCTACACCTTAACACCGTTACCCTTTATCCTAATTTTTAAATAATAATAAATTAATCCTGAATTTGGCGGGAAAGCCCAAAACGAGCCAAACCCCCCTCCTCATTTGTACGATTGGCTTTCAACACACTCCCAACACATGCCAGTGCCACACCAGCACATTCAAAGCTTCCTTATTTGGTGAATTGACGCGTAAATGGATAAGAACAAGGTCAAAGGCAGGTTTAATAGTGATTGGCAAAGATTGAAGCTTTCCTTATACAAGAATGGAATGACTGGAATGCATTGAAAGCTATTAGCTGTTTTATCTCACGAGATTGCACAAGACTCCCCTATAAATAGGGGAGGATTTCAAGCTTCAAGAATATATCTTTTATCTTTTGCTTATTTTTTCTTTTCCAGCAAATTTACTTACAGTTTTATGTTAATTCATTTGTTTTCAAGCTTATTTATAAGCTATTTAACCTTCCAAGCATTGTACTTTCAAGTTGATCAATAAAAAGTGAGTTCTCATCTTATTATTACAATCATATTAATGTTCGCTTATTTGTTTTCTATTTTTTTTTTTGCTTATTCGTGCCTTAATACTGTCTTTCATTGACGCTTATTATGCCTTAGAGTAGCTTATTGCATTTAGTTAAAGCATTTCATGTTCTATTACTTAAAGCTATTTAAAAAAGCCAAAAATATGTTAACTAGTCTAGCTTATTAATAAGTTCTTATTGGTGATTGGAATATGCTAATCAGTCTTTAAAATTCTTAGTTATTTATCTGTTTTCAAAGATCTTAGGCTAAATAAGTTTTTATAAGCTTAAAATGCAAAATCATATTTTAAAGGGGTGTTTGGCATAAGCAGCACTAACACAAGTTAGTGCTGCCTAGCCACTTTTAGCTCTTAAGCCAACTTTTATAAGCTCTTATAAGGTCTTTAAGCTAGTTTAAATTAGTTCTTTAGGTTTAAATTTAAGTTTTAAGGTTTAATCTAGTAATGGTTTGAATCTGTGAGGATATAGTCTTATAAAACAGCTTATTTGGTTAAATCTTCTTTAGAAGCTTCTTTGAGTCAATTTCATGCTTGTTTAGGGTCTATTATTCAGTAGAAATAGTTTGGTTTAATTATGCATTTGTTATTTTTATCTTAAGTCTAAACCTGTCATAGCCTTTAAAAGTAGTTAAAAAAATCATTTGTTAAACCTCTTCAAGCTGCTGTCTTAATGCTTTTAAATTGTTTCTAGCTGATTAAGTTTGCTTATTTGAAGTCCTTTGTGCTTATTTAGTCATTGACTTAATATATTCTTAGCTTATTAAGTTTCTTAATGCTATTTAGTTATAAAAAAGGCCAAGCAGCTTAGTTATAAAACTTAACAAGCATTTAAGCCATTTTCAGCTTTTTAAACAGCTTTTTCTAGCTTATTATTAACTTTTGCAAAAAGTTCCTTCACAAAAGTTGCTTATTTTCTTGTGCTTTTTAAGTTTTAGCAAAAAGTTTTCAAAAATAAAAAAGAAAATTAAAAAGGATAGGTCCAGGTTCGAACCTGAGACCTCTCCCTTAACACACACACGTATTCATCACCACCTCCCACTACCAACATGCCTTTGGGTCTTTTCCATTCATCATTTGCATTATTAAATATATAAGGGTTTTTAGTCAATGAGCTTTATAAGCTGTTTTGCTTATCATTACTTATTTATAAGCAGTTTTTCAAAAGTCTTATTTTTCTTGCATTCTTCATAACTTAAAGTAATTTTCCTGATTTTTTTTAGATTTTTATAAAATTGTTTAGTATTTTTAATATTATTTTTAGATTAAAAGTGTTTTTAATTCATAATAAATTAAATAAAAGTCAAAAAATATAATTCTTTTTTTAAAAAATTTATTTTATCATTTAGGACTTTTATAAGCCAAATTTGCTTTTCTAGGGTTAAAATTTAAAGTTATTGTTTTCGTGTGTAATTCTTAATTTCTTTCGTTTCTGGCTTGCCTTTACTTGGTTTTGCATTTCATTTGTAGAATTTAGAATCCAAAACCAAAAATCTCAATTCAAAATCCCAATCACAAACGTCAACACGAAGTTCAATTCACACCTCGTCAGGAACAAAAACGACCCGGGAAACGACTAGAAGGGGTTACTTTCGAAGTCGGTACTTTTGGAATTATATTTTATTCGTGAGTTGGTTTTTCACTAATTCACCTATATTATATATATATATATATATATATTATTGACTCGATCAATTTTTGGCGCCGCTACCGGGGAGGCTGTGTTACAAATTCCAAGTTATCGTTTGAAGATTGTGTTTTGAAGATCCTTCCTTGGAAGTTATTCTTGTATTTGTGAATATTTTCATATTAAAAAAAATACAAAAATAGTATAAAGTAATCAATGATCCAAAAAAATAAAAATAAAAAACCAACAAAAGAAATCGAGTTGTCAATTGATAAATCGGCTCACCTCTAGGATTACCAACTATAAGAGAGGTATAAGGAGGGTTGATCCTACGAACTTTGACCCGAAAGGAGAAGGTTTTCAAAACGCTTCGCGCTTACCCGCTCCTCCGCTTCTTTGTGCGTTTTTCTAGAGATCTACCGTGCACCTTTGACTTCCGGTTGCCAAAAAGAATTTTTATGTTTAATTTTTAATAAAAGATTTGTAACTAGTGCATGCGCACTCGTTCGTCAGGTCTAGTTGTCGAACCGTCAACAACTCCCATAAGACGTCGCAATAAAAAACGTTCCCAACAACAAGTCGATCCGACTATTGTTGAAAAACCCGTAGTTAAGATGGCCGATACACGTACTATGGCAGAATTGCTCCGTGCACCCACCGAGGGAAATGCGGAGGCAATCGTTGTACCACTGATTTGAGATTTATTAACCCTTTTTATATATAAATAAATATATAATACTTATAAATATATAAAGAGGATAATTATCAAGAAAATCAATGAAATCCGGGTAGTAGTATAGGATATGATATTCCCGGGTCGTAGTCCCAACGAGGCGTGAATGGAAAATCGAGAGTCGGTTTGAATATCAATGCTTGAATGGAAAAAGACTTGGGTTTAATTTTCTAAAACTACTAATAATATGCAAAAACGAATAGAAAACCCTAAACAAAAGCAATTTAAGAAAAACGCGAAAACGGGAATTTAAACCTAAAACTACGAGAAAGCATAAAAAGGCAAATTATTATCTTAAAATTCTACGGGAAGCATAAATAAGGCATAAGAATGAAATCCTAAGTTTATGGGAGCATAAAATTAAGGCAATTAGGCTTAAATCACAAAAACGAGAACGGAAATTAAAAACGAACGCGACTAAAAACCTAAAATATGAAAAATTGAACCTAAAGTGATTTTTTAACTTTTAATAAGCTCTAAGTGACTAAAAAGAAAGAATAAAAAAACTAGACCAAAAACGGAGGTAAATTAAGCTTAAAACGCGAAAACAAGAACCGGGCCCGAAACCCGTTCTTTAAAAATTAAAATTTTGCAAAAATGACCCTACGAAAGTTTTTATATTTTTCCTAAGTGCAATATGACAAAATAAAATTTTCTAAAAAAGAAAAATATTTTTTTGATTTTTATTTAATTTATTATAATTAAAAAACAGTTTTAAAGAAAATAAATGATAAAAAATATCAAACGATTATGAAAAATTCAGGGAAATTGCATTATACTACAAAGGTTCTAAGAAAAATTTGAAACTGAAAATTCAGCTTAAAAATAAGCTGTTATTAAGCTAAAATGGGCTGGATGCTTATTGGGCTGTTTGGGCTTATATATTTAAAGAAACAAACTCATACCGGATGAGCTATTGTAGCACAGCGGTATGAGTTTGTGTGTTAGGGCGTTGGTATAAAGGGGGAGGTCCAGGGTTCGAGCCTGGGCCTCTCCTTTTTATAAAACGATTTTTTTTCTTTTTTTTTAAAAACTTATAAAGGACAGATAAATAAGCAAATTTAAAAAAGATACTTTTTTTACAAAAACTTAAAATGAACTGAAAAATAAGCAATCAAAAAGGAAGTTTACACTAATTTAACTAAGGAATGCATAAGCTAACTAATAAGCACACTAAGGGGTAAATAAGCTAAGCTAATCAAGGATAAGCTATAACAGAATGGTATCTATACTAAATAAGCCAAAGTAAACAGAATTAAGCACAAAGGAATAAGAAAATAAGCAAGAAAAATAAGCAACAAAAGAAGGCAGAACTTATTTTAACTAAGGCTAAATCCTAATCCTAAGCTAAACTTGGAGGACTTAAAGGTAACTTAAGCTAAGGGAAGGAGAATAAGCTAAGGAAGATGGGAACCTAATCCTAATAAGCAATTTTAAACTAAGATAAGCCAAAGAAAAATAAGTAGAAAACATAAATAAGCAAATAAGCTACTAAGGGCTCAAACTAAGAACAAAACATCCTATGGACAGATTTGGGTGCTTATTTTTGAGCAACTAGACAGAACCTTATTGCAATGTGGCTTATATCTTCTTAAACCTTATCCTAGGGACTTAATAATAATCTAAAGAAAAAGGGACTTTGAATTTAAGCTATGCGAAGGGAAAAAGGGCATGAAAAAGGTGTTTTACTTTAGCAGACTGCTAAGTTTTTGATGTTTTATAAAGGACAAAAAACGGCTACTTGCAGGCTTAAAATTTTAAGCTCAGTAGGAAAGAGGCTTTAAAACATACAGACACATAACATATGGTACTACAATTGAGCATATAGGACAGAAAAATCAAAAAATTAAAAACTAATAAGCTACTAATCTAAGTCAACTGCTGATGTTAACTTTTTTTTGGACTTTAGGAAAGATTAACACTTAACAAAACTAGATGACGGTTTTAACTTGAAAACAACATGGAAAAACACACTTAGGCTTAAACCTATCATCTACTTGACACCATACGATTAAAAACAGTACATGAAAAACAAAAGAAAAATAAAATCAAAAGAAAATCACATAAAAAACAAACATTAAAAATCAAGTCTAACTCTATAATAGATAGCAACAGAGAACTCAATTAAGGCAATACACAGGTTTTAGACAACTTTTAGAGATGGGACCTCAAAACTTATATGTAAACTAAATACTTTTAGAAAACTGAATTAAAATAGCTAGAAATAAGATGTTTCGAATTGGTCTTAAGGACCCAAATGGTTTTACGTAACGCTGATTTTGAGAACCGTTTATGACAGTTGACCCATGACACCCTTTAAAAAAGTCTCATTTATCAATTTTTAAACTTAAAACTCTGAATCAAGCAAAGGTTTATGGAAAGCAGATAATAATCAAAATCAATAATCATAGAAGGGCTAAATGAAACACATTTTAAGCAATGAAATAAGCTGAACCAGTTAAGCAGTTTTGGAGAATTCATAAGACAAATTTTTGCATAAACTTATATTTCATTCAAACAGAAAAAGTTACAAGAAATGTAAATTAAAATGACAAGATATTTAAAGACAATTAAAACATAAAAACTAAACTACCACTACTCCTAGATGGTCTTCATTTTCTCTGTCTTCTTTCTTTTATAAGCTGCCATCTTGTGTTTGTTGTGTTTGTTGAGTGAGAGTAAACAAAGCACCAATCTTGACCCTTAATCCATCTTGGTCACCAAGCAATGAAATCCTAACCCTTGAATTCCATGTCCAATGAAAAGCCATAGGATTGCCATAGTGTATTTGTAGGTTTGTGGGGTGTGGGGTGATGTGAAAGGGATGGTTTTGGAGTGGGGTGTCGTTTTTGTCTCATGTTGCAGGTACACGTGAATGAAAAAGATGTACAGTATTGGGGTTGGGTTTTGGCGGGTAAACATTTGACTGGTGTTAACAGGGGTGAAGTTTGGGGAATGGGCAACTTAAGCCCCTCAAGGTATATAAAGTTATTACAATGAAGGTCCTTTGTGGTGTGTAACTTTTAGCAAGAAAGGTCCTCCAAAGTGTGAGGCTGTTTTACACCCTCAGTCCAAACGAGGACTAACAGTGTAAGGATAAAAGGTTAATGATCGTTAAGTGGTTTTGTGGGTTTGGTTGGGGCCTGCATATGTATAAGAGGGAAAACTTGGGCCTCGTGGGTATTTAATCAAAAGGGAAATGGGCTTTGTATTTTGGGCTTTTTTAGACTAAATGGGGTTTTGTGTATATAAAGTGGGCCGACCCAAGCCCACTAGGTGGGTACTGGTGGGCCCACTTTTAGCAATTGAGTTTTTTTTGGGTTAGGTTTTTTATGCCATTTCCAAAGCCGTATCCCGGGGTTGACTTTGACTTCGTCTTGACTTTATTAAATGCACAAACGTTGTCGAGTCGATCCGGAAATGTCCGTTTTAGCTCCGTTTTCAACCCTTTTGTACCTTTTGCTGGGTTTTTCGCGCTCTTTTTCAAATCCATGCTTGAGTTTGTCGGTTTGGCTTCGTTTTGTCTTTAGTGAATTTCCCGGGTTTACCTGCACCGCCACAAAACACAAAAAACAAGCATATTTATGGCATTTTATGTGCGTTTTTGGTCGTTTAGGGTCATTTTATTAGGTAAAAGGTATGTGTAATTACACACATGCCACTTATTCATGAGACAACCGAGAAGATTGTTCAAATCAAGCAAAGAATTTAAGCCGCTCGTGATCGCCAGAATAGTTACGCCAATGTGAGGCGTAAACATTTAGAATTTCAAGTTGGTGATCGAGTCACGTTGAAGGTATCACCTTGGAAAAGGGTTATCCGTTTTGGCAAACGGGGGAAGTTGAACCCAAGGTATATTGGCCCTTTCAAGGTGTTAGCTAAAGTGGGAATCGTTGCTTATAGACTCGAACTTCCACAACAATTAATCAGGGTTCATAGTATGTTTCACGTATCTAACTTAAAGAAGTGTTTATCTGACGAGCCGTTAGTAATTTCATTGGATGAAATACATATTGATGACAAGCTTCACTTCGTTGTAGAACCAGTTAAGGTCATGGATTGTAAGGTCAAACGGTTAAAACAAAGTTGTATTCCAATTATTAAGGTTCGATGGAACTCTAGGAGGGGTCCTGAGTTCACATGGGAACGTGAAGATCAATTTCGAAAGAAATATCCACATCTCTTCACAAAAACCGCATCCTCGACAAGTGCCGCATCTTGAGCCTTGCGGACAAGGCTCCTTTAACGGGAGAAGACTGTAATAATCCGTTATTTCAGGTTATTTTACGACTTTAAATATTCCATTATTTATTTTTAGACTTTTACGCGTTTACTTTTTTATTTAAATCGCATAGTTAAATCGCGTAAACTTAAAATCAACATTCAACGTAAACGGGCATCAAAAAAATAAAAGTTTACGTTCAACAAGTGTTATAGCATTATTAGAAGTATAATTTATAACATTTCATGATTTATTTTCGTACTTTACGTAAAACGCATTCGGTTCGTGTTTTAGGCATCCATGCATGCATGTAATCACATGAACACTTCTATACTTCAACAAATACCCACCATTATACCCAATACCTAACAATTTATATCATTTTATCCCATGTGCTTGCCTTAGCCGATTCTACACATACACATTTAAATTAAATCACACCAAACCCACTAACTAATAAACTAGTATATCTATTAACCAAAGGATCATACCATAAAGCTTTCCTACTAGTTCAAGCCACCAACTTTGTCATACACATGTGTGTATTCGGCTGAAACAAAGGAAAGCAAGGAAAGAGAAAAGAGACCAAGCATGTATGTTCCATCACTTCAAACTTACACATGAACATACCTTTCTTACACATACCATCTTGTTCTTACACACCTAGTATTATTAAAACTCTAAAAGCATACCCTAAACCCTAATACAAACCGTGTACCCCTTTGAACACCTTCCATGGTTTTGAAATGTAGTATTCATGCAAATCTTATGCTATATATAGGTGTCATAAAGCAAGTATACTCACACTACCATTTTACAAGCAAGAATCAAACTCATTTTTCTCTTTCTCTCTACTACACTCACGGCTCACAACATACACTCCTATACATTCTTAGTATTTGATTTTACTAGTATTTCAAGTAGATATTAAATATATCTAAGGTATTACAAAGGGTATTAGAAGCTTGGTTAAGTAATTACAAGGTTATAAACAAGAAAAAAAAAATAGGGTTTTCTTTGGAATTGAAAGCTAGGGTTTTTGTTGGTAATTTAGGGTTTAGATCTTGTGTATCATCTTCTTACATCTCCCTAAGGTCTTTTATAAACCATAATCTCTTCAATATATTAATTTCATGTCATATAATTGTTATATAGTTAAGCATCACCTAGGTTTATTTTATAAAGTTTATAAAATACTTACACACTTGTTAAAATTTGAATTATAATTTATACTTGGTGAAATAATGTTTAAAATATGAGAATATGTTTTATTTAAAGATTTACAAGAAATGGATAATTTATATATTTATTTGTTGTTATGGTTAATTATTTATTTATAAAGTGTATATAAATAAATAAACATGTTGGGCATTTTCTAGGACACTATAGACTATATATGATGGACACAAATTCAAGGACTTAATCTATATACAAGATTTGTATTTACATAAATTAGAGAACTTGTAGCAAATTAATTAAGTTAAAAACTTATAAAAAAAATTATAAACACTTAAGTTAAATAATAAAAACCTACTGTTTTATTAGACCAAAAAAAGTATATTTTATGTTTTATTAAAATAGTACATTTCATGACAATTCTAAATATATAAAGAACTCGAAAATCCGAATTATAACAAAGAAGTTATGAAGTTTACAAGTTTACAATAAAAAGTAGATTTATAAAAGTAATTTTATAAAAATCCGAATCTTTACACATCTGATGAAAAATATATGATATTTTTCTGTGAAAATACTTTTTACAAGGAATCCAAATATATAAGAAACTCGAAAAACCGAATTATAACGAAGGAGTTATAGAATTTACAAGTTTACGATAAAAAGTGTTTTTATAAAAGTAATTTTATAAAAACAAGTTACTGTTCATAACAGTAAAATTTTGGAAAATATTTTACTTACATAGAACTTTTAATTACGAAGACGTGGATATAAGGATCACTAAAAACCGAATTAAAATGAATGAGTTATGATTTTTACGAGATTACGACAATTGATTAAATAAAAGTAGTTTTATAAAATTTTACAGAAACAGTAAGAGTTACTGTTCATCCATTGCTAAAATATCATAAATGTGATATTTTGATAGATTAGCTTAATACGAAACCGCGGGCATAAAGAACGTATAAAACGGAGTTAAAACGAAAAAGAAATAAAGTTTATAAAACCTTATGCACTATTTTTATACTTTTGCACTATTTTTATGTCATCAATTAAACTATTTATATAATGTCATTATATAAATATATAAAGGTGTTAAAACAATTATTATTTATAAATAATCAATTGTGGGATAAGTATACTATTTTTTTATACAAATACATGGACATTTATTTTACAAAGTACAAATTTATATTGTTTAATTTTATAAATTAAACAAACATGTTTAGGTGGTGATGTAACTATATAGAATTATATGTTGTGTTAGTTATTCAAAGTACATTGTACTCATACGACCTATATTTAATTAGGTTGCATTTGGACTATACGTGATGATTTATATATCAAATACATTCACTGAGGTGAGTTCATAGCCCCATTTTTATACTATTACAATGATTTACAACTGTTGAGGTGAGAAACATGCATTGTTTTACATTTTGACGCAAGTAAACTTTTAAACAAATTACGAGTTTGCCTTAAGGTAGCATAACCAACTAATGACCCAAGGGAATATGAATGTCAATTACTTGGTGTAAGCGCGAGTGTTATAAATAGATCTATTTGGGATTGACATCCCCGTTCGGGAGAGTAGCGCTCACTAGGTTCGACCGATTGAACCAACGGACGTATACCATATCGGATTTAGGATGTTCCGGGTTGAACATCTACACGGGCACATTGTTGGCATTAATTTGCAATACATACATGTCGTAGCTTTAGTGTCATGAGCTTAGGGAATCGTAATTACATTTTTGTGATATTGTACGTGTCACAATAGTCATGCACTTTGAAATCTTGCGGTCCTACTTTATACATTACTTAAATCCTGTGAATTCACCAACATTATGTGACTTGTTTTTTAATCTGTTTTTTCTTAGGTCAATAAGGTACAAGACAAGGTTACATTGGTGGTCGTTATTTTGGATGTCATTGCATAAAGATTTAGAAGCATTACATTTTTGGGATATTTGTTATGTTTTAAAATATTTACATTTACAAGTGAACTTGTTAAGTCGTTGTGCTTTTGTAACAAACAATTTCAGTTATTCCAATGTATCAGTTTTTCAAACGACTCATTTAAAGGTCGTTCTCATATCTTGTACTATTGATCTATGATGTAACGCTCCCGGACCCTTATTTCGCTGCGACCCTATTTGGGGGTGTTACAGCGTAAATGGGTGGAGTGTTGTCTACGTACAGCTACTATGTCTATTCTTGTTAATGTATCGCTGACGAAAGAGTTTAGCATGGAAAGGGGTGTTAGACAAAGAGATCCTCTTTCTCCTTTCTTGTTTATTTTGGCAACAAAAGGATTGAACGCAATTGTTAGTGAAGCAGTGGAAAAGGGTATTTTTAAGGGGATTAAAGTGGGTAGGAATAATGTGGTGGTTTCTCATCTCCAATATGCGGACGACGCTATATTCTTCGGGGAATGGAACGGGGAGAACGCTAAGGCTTTAATGTTTATTCTTAAATGCTTTGAAGAAGTTTTTAGGACTAAAAGTAAATTATAATAAGAGCAGAATATATGGTGTAGGGGTGAATGACGTGGAATTGGGGGATATGGTGAGATGGATGAGATGTGGTGTTGGGGTGTTTCCTTTTACATATTTAAGGTTACCTATTAGTGAGAACATGAGGCGGGTAGGGGCTTGGAATACCGTTATAGAAAAATTCAAAAACCGATTGGCCGATTGGAAAGCAAAAACAATGTATTTTAGGGGGCGGTTAACCCTAGCTAAGTTGATTTTAGGTAGCTTACAGTTGTATTACTTTTTGATGTTTCGTGTGCCTTTGATTGTGATTAAACATATCGAGAAAGTTCGAAAAAACTTTTTTTAGAAAGGGTTGGCGATTGTAAAAAAATTGCCATAGGTTAAATAGGATACGTTACTAGCCTCACACGAGGAGGGGGGTTTAAATATTAGGTCATTGAGGGCAAAAAACTTAGCTTTTTTAGGGAAATAGTGGCGGTGGTTCAAAAAAGAGGGGGAATCCTTATGGGTTAGGATTATAAAAAGTATACATGGGCATAGTAGGGGGCTTGGGGAGGTTAGAAGGGTGATGGGGAGGAGGCGAATGGCGGGGGAGGGGTATGGCGTGACATTATCAAGGTGAGTGAGGTTTTAGAAGGAATAGGTATATCATTTAGATCATCATTAAAAGGTATGGTGGGGAATGGTAGTGAGTGAAATTAGGTTTTGGGCCGATAATTAGATTGTCGATTGAAGTTGTGTGATAGATTCCCTAGGCTTTACCATTTGGATAGATTTAATGAAGGAAGGGTGGCGGATAAAAGAAGTTGGGTAAATAGTGGGTGGCTTTGGGAATGAGATTGGGTTAGGAACCTTAGAGGGAGAGTTTGTAAGGATTTTGGAGATTTACAAGATGTTTTGCAAAATGTTGTTATTTGTTATGATTGTAGGGACCGGTGGAGATGGACGCTAAGTGAGGATGGAGAATTCACGATGAAAGAGCTAACAAGGTTGGTAGAGTAGAGGATACTCAACGTGGATTACGACGACCAAGCAACTTTGTGGAACAAGTGGGTACCTAAGAAGGTAAACATATTTGTTTGAAGGGCTTTAAAAGGTAGACTCCCAGTTCGCGAAGAGCTCGATAAGAGAGGGATTGATTTGGATTCACTTCTTTGTCCTTGTTGTGATAATGTTGTGGAATCTTGTAACCATAGCTTGGTGTTATGCGACTTAGCAATGAAAGTGTGGGAAAGAATATTTAGGTGGTGGAAAGTTGGGAATGTTAATTTGTTTTCCATTTGTGAACTGTTTGCACTTAATGGGAACGTTAATATTCCTAGTCACGCATATAAGTTATGACAAGCGGTCATTTGGACATCCGGCTATTACATTTGGAGGGAAAGGAATTCTCAAGTGTTCAAGAAGAAATTGTCAAGCATAAATAAGATTGTATAAGTTATTCAACTTAAGAGTTTTGAGTGGATAGTGAGGAGGTCAAAAAAGAAGCGCGAGATGATTTGGCAACACTGGTTATTTGATCCTCTAAAGTGCCAGATTTATGGTAATTAGCAGATCCAGTTTCATATCAGTGCTCCAATGAGACAGTCCGTAAATTGGTTGCAAGAATTTTGGTGGCTCAAATGTGTCATCTGATATTGTCACTGTGTCACAGAAATGTTCTGCAAGTGTTTCTATCTGTGTGTTTGGCTGCAAGTCAGAGGTTAGGCTGCATATTATTTTTCTTGTCTGCAAATGTGTTGTGCTTGCTGGTGTGGTTTTTGTTTGGGTCAGGTGCATATGGATGAATTTTCCTTAGTGGGCCTAATCACACTTTTGCATCTCTAGTATATTTTCTGGTTTGTGTATCTAAAGTGGTATAGGTTTAGTGTTAGTTTTGTAGTGCAAGTATATGTCTTGCTTCTTGGTTTGTTCCGTTTTTTTGGGTCTCTTCCTCTATTAATTAGCTTGCTTAATTGAGGAGGGATGCCACGTTTTGTATTTTTCTTTTCTCTCTTTGGGAGGTTATTTTCAAGTTGTTGCCTTTCTAAAAAAATCACACTAAGATCAAATTTAGTGCAAACTACAATCATCTGGGTTCAAATTTACGGTTTAACCTTTTCAGTTGAGGATCGGACCTTTATGTATATGCATTCTTTATTCTTGCCCCCGCTTATAGAATTTTCTGGTACCGCACCTGATTACAAGGAAGCTTTATGATCGTGGTCATCGTTGTTACTTCAACGCCAATTTAATTTTCTCTCTTTATAAGCATCTTCACAATCACCTTAGTGTAACAAGGCGACAAACTTCACAACTAAAACACACACACACACACACACACACACACACACACACACCCACACACATATATATATATAATAAACACACACACATACAACAAACATTTCACGGCTCAATCGTCTGCACGACTAAGTTTTTGTTTTTATGTTGGAAAAATAGTATATGTTATATATATTTATGTCCAAAATGGAAATAGTATGAATGAGATATCATGTCTCAAAGTGGGACACGTGAAACACAAAATCTAGAAATCTATTTTAGGAATAGATTTAAACTTATCAAATAAGTTTGTACATAATATTTTGTGTCATTAAAAGATATACAAATCTTTTTTTGTTAATTAAAGATTTGCTTAAGTTGGGCAGTTATTTATCTTGAAAAACAAGACAATGTTTTCACTATAAATAGAGGCTCAGTCTCATTCGTTTTAGACACAACTAAATATGCAGCTCCATAGAAACCAAGTTTCAGCAATCCTTTCGATCAGAATTGTACGATTGCTTCCGTGATTTTGCCAGGGACAAGTTTGTAGGTCGTGCTGTACACAGCTTTGGACGGTTGTAAAACCCCGAGGACAAACGGACGGTGAATATGTTTTAAGGGAATCGTGTTAAACACGAGCCTCGTTCCACGACCATTTACTGCTTTTATTTAATTATCGTTATATAGTGTATGTCTTCTGCTTATACCCCTTTCTGTTTGTTATTCAATTTTCTGTTATTTATTTTCTGTTAATTTAATTTATTGTATTATAATTCGATTTTATTAATAAAAGTGTAACAGTTTCCCAACAGTCTTAAAACAGATTCCGTGTAACAGAATTAAAATCACTTTTGTTAAATCGGATTAATTATTATTAACAGATTTTATAATTATAAACTGTTTTCTGTCGAAACCAAGTTGAGTTTCCATGGAAATCAGTTTTAATAAACAGATTTTTAATGTACAGATTTAGAATTACAGATCTATAACGATTTTTAAAAAGCAGTTGTTCAGATCAGTTTAGTTTGAAACCAAGATTGAGTTTCTGTTAAACTGATCTAGTTGATTCACTGAAACCAAGATTGAGTTTCTTTGAAGCAGATCCGGTACAAGGTTATAGAAATCAGGATTGAATTTCTTGGATACCGGTTTATAACAGTTTATTTAATTGTTTATGTGTGATCTTTTAGGTGTTCAGATCAATTTATTTTAAAACCAAGACTGAGTTTCTATTAAACTGATATATTGATTCATTGAAACCAATTTGAGTTTCTTTGAATCGGATTTGGTACAAGTTTAAATAAACCAAGTCGAGTTTATTAGATACCAAATTATTTTAACAGTTCTTAACTGTTTTGTATTGACAAGTTTACTAATGGTAACACGAGTGTAACCCTAGTGAATCTTGTAAATGTAATTGGTGCGCCAGTTACTGACATGGTTGCAAATCATGACGAATTTAGATTCATTGAAACCAAGTCGATTTTCTTTAAAACAAATATTCTTATACCATAAGTTTTGTTATTTGATTAAGATAACTGTAACATTGTTCAATGAAATCAAGAGAGTTTATGTTGAAACAAAGAATTGATAACATGCATGTTATTATTAAATATAAGATTATATACATCATTTTTACTAAATTAGTAGAAGTGTTTGTTTGACTTGTCTAGTTTATTTTAAACCTGGTCGAGGTTAATTATTAACTAGATATATTTTTTTGGAGTTTAAAAGTATATCTATAGAAACCTTGTTGAGTTTCTTTAGATGAATGGATCTACTGAAACCTTGTTGAGTTTCAATATAGAAATAGATCATGTAAAATAGATCTATTAAAGATCTTTTAATAGAAATTGACAACATCATATTACATATGTGTTTTGTTAAAACATTATGTAATAGGTGATATTGTTTAATTGTTTTAATCGAAAGACTTCTTTTAAAACGGTTTTGTATAACGGATCTTACAAAACATTAGTGTTTTAAACAAAAGACGAATTAAAATCGTTTTGTTAAGAAACACTTGTGATTAAGCATGTTGTTAATAGTACCAAAATTAGTTTCAAACTAATCATGGGACCTCGTATTAACAAAATATTTGGAATGTCACGAGTGACATCTAAAGGATCTGCTCCCGAACTTGTTAAAAGGGAGACCGATACTCGAGTTACGTGTACGGTAGATGCTTTGAAGCATTCAGAAACCTTATGTGCCATAACTATGTGTTATATGGTTTGAATGACATGAAAAACTAAGGCCATGAGGGAATCCGACCTTAGATAATGGTGGATTAACACTTCGGTATCATGTCATGTATGTGGTGATAAGAGTTTGATTAACTCTTTCAATGCAGTTGAGAATGGAGAGAACGATTTTGGGCAACTCTCCAACTGCTAATATCAGGGGAAAATGAGATGTGATTCATATCTGGAAAAGAGTTTAAGTTAACCAACGCGTTGTACGTGCCGAAGATTCTTAGAAATCTTGTGTCCGGATGGTTACTTAATAAAATTTGGCTTTCATCTTGTGTTTGAATCAAATAAAAAAAATTGAGTTAACGAATAACATAATTTGAAAATGTTTAAGCTGAATGTATTTTCTAATGGTCATTTCATTAAATGAAGTATGAATTGGCTTATTTGATTGTTTAAATGTATGGCTGGCATGACTGACTCGAACATGTTTTAAATTTTAACTCAATATGTTGTCTAATTCAACTAAATTGGATAACCACTTTTTGTATTGACACGGACTACAAAATTAAAACTTGTGTTGAAGCCGACAA
The DNA here is from genome assembly GCA_026074375.1 of Tanacetum coccineum. Classification (NCBI taxonomy): domain Eukaryota; kingdom Viridiplantae; phylum Streptophyta; class Magnoliopsida; order Asterales; family Asteraceae; genus Tanacetum; species Tanacetum coccineum. The sequence continues at coordinate 2,193 of BQNB010038168.1, read as the reverse complement.
GATTGTCTTTTCTGTCGGTTGAACAAAAAATAACTGAACCCTTGATGTGATTCACATGGTTTTATGTGATTTGGATCTGATACCTACTAAGGTAGAGAATAGCGAGTACTTCATCATATTTGTTGATGGTGGTACAAAATATTGCTATTTATACTTACCTGAGAGTAAGGATATAGACAAGATTGTTCTATATAAATAAGTTGATAATCAACTTATTATAGAAAACAAGGTGGTTCGAAGTCATATCGGAGGTGAATATGTGTTTCCATTTCTAAATTTATGTGCTAAACTTAGAATAAGACACATATTTATTACTCTTGAAACTCTAACAAGAGAATTTTTGAAAGAAAAGAACCATGCCTTAGAAGATATGATTAATGTCATGTTATTAAGTCCTGGTTTAAGCCATGGCATGTGGAGAAAGCGATTATATCGGCTACTTATCTTTTAGATAAGATCCCTTATAAAGAAAATAAGATAGTTCTTATGAACTATGGATGGAAAGAAGACTATCTTATAAGTATTTACAAATGTGGGGGGGATATCTAGCCAAGATATCTGTATTGAACCCCAAGGTTCAAAAGATTTGACTTGAAACTGTGAATTGCATATTGTTGATAGAAATAATTCCTAAAACATTATTAATATTTTTCGACCTCTCTACGTTTTGATAATCACAAAATATAAAACGATTAACGAAAAATTATTCGTAAACAAATAATTAGAATGAAAATTTAATCACTTAAATGTATGAATAAATAAAAGCTTAATGCATTTTATGATCAAATGAATTTTTATTTAACTTCATATTTTTTATAAAAATGTCACAAACATTTTATATCTTTTACAAAACATTTTTAGAATGAAAAGAAATGTTTTATTCAAATAAATATTTTGAATTCAAATTTTCTACCTAAAAACGGCTAGAGATGTTCTTGAAAAACACCTCCCCCAGAAAAGACAAAAAAAAGGGAGCGTCTGGGCTGGGCGGCCCCCTTAATTGTAAGGGCGGTCCCCTTAATTATTAAGGGGACCGGCACCCTAATTAAGGGGACCACCCAGACAAAAAGTCAACTCAGTTGACCTATTAATATTAGACTATTCCCCACTAATTTTCTTACCTTTTGCACACACAAACTTTCTGTTCTAAATTAGTTTATACCATCCTTTCATTCCTTTGATCATTTAATCATAAAGCTTTGTTTCCAAGTGATCCAAGCTTTGATCCTCAAGTGCAAGAGAAGAATACTTCCTACCATTAAGTGAAGAAGTATTATAGCTTAGTGCGTGTCATTACAACCTTTTTGCAATTGTATCATATCTTGTAAATTATTTGTGTATATTGTGAAGGTGTGTCTCGTAGTTGTGTATATTAAGTAGATTGTGGTGATCATTGTAAGTATAGTTAGATCGGGGTGATCTTAGTAAGGAGTGTTAGATTGATGTAATCAAGATAATGTTTAGTTGAAGTAAAGTTGTGAAGAGAAGTATAGAAAGGTTGTGAAGGAGTTGTGAAGTGAAGTGAAGTTTTGGAGTAAAGTGAACTTGTGAAGTGAAGAAAAAGTTGTGTGGTGAAGCGAAATAGTGAATTGTCGTGAAGTAGTATGGTTAGTTGTGATATATTGGTTCTCCCTAGGATTAGAACTCGACATTACGCTTAGTGTCAGAAATTGGTGTAAGCTAAGTTGTGTACCGTTTTCTGCGCCTAAAGGAGCTTGTTGAAATAGTGAAGAAAACTCTCGAGTTTGGTGCTCGGGGAGTGAAGTAGGGCGAAGAGGTGCTTCGTTACCGAACCACTATAAATCCTCGTGTTATGGTTTAATCTTTCCATCTCTTTTCTTTTATCTTGCATATTTATTTCATATATTGTCATTACTTATTTGATTAGTTAAATTGTTCATATTGTGCACATTGTGAATTCACATAAATTCGAATTTAAGTTTTTATAAACAAACATAACATTAATTTAAAAAGTGGTAAACTATTCCTTCTAGTTTTCCACAATTGGTATAAGGAGCCACATCAAACAAGATTTTTAAAATAAATTGTAATTTAAAACTTAAATCGATTTATGGAATTGGAAAAATATTTAGAAGGGCAATCTATGCAAAACCATCACTATTTGAAAGTGATGAATTTATTTATTGGAAAAATAGATTCGAAACTTATGTGAAATCAAAAGATCTAGATCTT
>BQNB010038167.1:28813-44904 GCA_026074375.1 Tanacetum coccineum | reverse complement strand
GTTATACAGAAAAAGGTTAAGAGACAGCGGAGGCTAGCAGGACTCTAGCATAAGGTGAAAAAAGTTTGTTGATCATTGTTTTCGGTAAGTGTTTCCTTAGTTCTACACTGATATTCGTTTAGCTGTGGAGGTTTTGAAAACTCAGCAGTCTTGTTAACTATGTTCCAAACATGTTTTTTAGGTTGTCATGTTTTTCCAATTCTCTATATACATTGTTAGTTGGAACCAGGGAAAAAAAGATGCATGCACAGGGTCATATTTAAGGAGCCTTAAAAGAAACCAATAAATAAAATGGATAATTTAGTATTTAACATATCAAGTATGCAAAGTCATTATTTACATCAGAAAAATAGCATTGAATTTACAATCCAAATCAAACCATTCAAGATAATATTCACTAAACAAAACCAATTAATCACCTGAATCAAACTTGATATTGTTTGTACGTGACGCTGAAGCTGCCCAGCCTCCTCTGGATGGTCTAGGAGTAGCACCACCACCGTCAGGTATTGCTTGATTCCTATCAGGAAGTGCCTGAACCAAATCATTACGAGCTGCAAACTCTTCAGGTTCAAGTCCTATTACATGTTATGGAATTGATGTTTAAAACAGGGCATAAAATATATCATAATACTTTATGCAACAAATAACATAATTATCATGTAATCCAAATATTCAAATAATGACAATATACTGAGGGGGATGTGGATTATTAAACTTCTTACAATCGAGTTAATGTCGATTCATCTTTGTTTGCCACTCCCTCTCTCGAGCTTCTTCACGAGCAACACGTCTATTTCAACCTTTGTCGTGCCTCTGCTCCTTCCTATGCATGCTTTATAAAATTTTCAAATAACTTTGTTATTTCTGTCCACCCATTTTCAGTCTCGTCTTTAATGAGCTTCAATGAGATAGGCATCCGTATAACTATAGAATCGGTTAACCATTGAACTTTTTGACCAACAAACATAGGACTAAACTGATCATGGAATCGCTCAGTCAGGTACCTGCAGTAATACAGATATACTATTTCATCAGTTTTTTAGCCCTGTAAAATAAGTTGTCTATTGAACTTTTAATGAAAGTCGCTGTCAAAAGGAATAACTTGTAACCTAACTAACATTAACAAAAACATAACCGAATACAGATACCTGTCAAAGTAAACATCTTTGCAGCAGGAGACTGACTTGAAGGAGAAGAAAAATCCATACCACGAGGATCAAGTAGATTAAGTAGATCACTATCTTAAAATGCATACATTAGTGTCTCCTGTCATCACTTGACAAAAATGTATGATTGCTCTAAACCATAATGATTGCTCTAAATTTAAAATAATCATGAATGTTTAATACAACAAATGGTAAATAAACTATAAGTTGAAAAGAATGTCAAAAAAGTAAACCTAATGTTATCTCCCCCTCTGGCCCTTCAGTCTTTAAAGTAGGTCCTTCTGGTGTATCTTTATCTTGCTTGGAATCTTTCAGGGATTTTAAGGTCCCATCTGTTTGAGGACTAGCTGCTACGCAAAACAAAAAAATAAACATAATTAAAGTGAGAGCTATCTCAAGAAAGCTAAAAACTGCCCGATTAAAATGATATTGTTACCGCAAAACCAATAAAGTCAAGCCTTGACAAGCATAGTTTACCCTATTTAGCAAGGACTGCTCTGCATCAACAGCCTTTTTAGAATATTTGGTTTTTATCTCTTCCTTTTGTCTCTGCCTATTCATCCTGATACGGGGAAAAGGGAATTGCTTGATACGAAAACCAAAATTAATCTAGTTATACATATCCTTTAATAGAATCTAAAATGAGAACATGGTTATCTTAAAAAGTTTTAATATAGGAGACACGAAATCATGAAATCACTTCATCTCACTCAATCAATAGTCACACCCATTCCTATAGTTCACATGTGAATATTTTTTAGAATAATAACCCTTACTCGAAAAAAGGCGCATCACTGAATTACTTTGGGCTTTGACCAAAACTAAAAGAAGGATGCAGGAACATTGTGTAGTTTGAGCATGAGTGTGAATTTGTAGCAGACACCCTGTCACAACCCGTAAATTTCCGCTCAGTATCATAACCGTTTTTCGTCTAATAATTTGAATTTTTGTAAGTTTCGTATAACTTTTACGCGTAACCGGGAAGTTGTCCCGTTAATATCTGAGAAACGTCACCGAGAGCGAACCGGGTTACCATACGTCGTAGTATTTTGGCAATTGCCACGTTTTTGCATTTCAAAGCAATATTTAAAATTTCATAATTTTCCGTGAAGTCATTATGCACTTTTAATATTTGCGTATCTCGAATATTACAAGTAACATTTGATGTGCATGCATGCTTGAGAAATTAATTCATCACCTAGCACTATGATCCTAAAATACTTGAGACCATTTTGGTCCCCCCCCCCCTCTTATGGCTCACCTACACGTCTAAGCATCACCTAGCAACATTGGGATACCATTTTTCATATTTGAATTCACTAGACAACCTTCCAACAAAATGGGAAAAGGACTAGTACTAGGTATCATTTGATAGGGAGATCAAATTGGTCCCCTTCTTTCCTTGTCCTCTAACCGAACGGCACACACATATGTGTGAGTGTGTGTGTGTGTGTAACTTTGTCATATAACTTGAGTTAACATCTTGCAATCTCATACATTTTCCTATACACACAAAAACATTTCTCTTGTGCTCTCTCTCTCTAAAACACACAGCACAAACACAAACACATACAAAACCATACATTTTTCACTTTCAATCATTTACATTTGAAAAATAGTTGAAGACTTGATCATTTAAGATCATTCAGGTATAAAATAAACAACGTTTGGGTTGTTCTCGATCTTTGTTAATCTCTAAAAATCATTTTTCTTTGTAAGTCTTCAAATCCTCAAATAACTTGTACTTTTCTACTCTTCTTGATGCATAAACCTTTGTTGTATAACTTGTTTGTAAAAAGAATGATTTTGAAAAATACATAAACCTTAAAAAGGTATACATATGGTTTGAAATGTATAAAAATAAATACAACGAAATCATAGTTTTGTCATCGTGGTTATTTTCATGTAATAATATTTGTACTTTTGAGCTTATTGTATTCGGCTTATATTTGTGAGCTTATTTAAGAGCTTGTTTGATTATTTTGAGCTTATTTTAGCATATATATGGACACGAATAAATAAGAAAAACATAAAAAAATATTTTCTTAAGCTTATTTCTTGTAACTTAAATTTAATATACTTATTCCTAGCTTATTTTTGGAAGGGTAAAACATTAAGCTTATTTGACTTATCCAATAAGCCCAAATAAGACTTAATGGGCCTTAAAAGCCCACGTCACCTAAGAGAGGGCCACGAACCCGAGCTTATTCATGAGCTTAAGGGTCGGCTTATTTTATCTCGGCTTATTATGAGCTTGTGGTAGCTTATTGATGAACCTAGAACTCGTATGTTATCTTTTTAGTATATCAGACTTATTTATTTCGTACTTTGGCATATTAAAGGCTTAGTGGGCCTAAAAGCCAAATAAGAATTTTAGTGACTCGTTAGACTTGATTTAAATGGAAAACGATTGTATAGAGTTTGTAAAATGTAAATTGTGAATTGGAAGTGGTTTGAAATTGGTTTTTAATAAAGTCTACGACTTTGGAAAAATGAGTAAACACGAACGGGTCATGCCAAAATTTTGTAAAAATCTTATACCTAGAAATTATTTAGAAAACATAAATAATAAAATGTGTTAACTGAATTTCTTAATGACTTGGAAATATCAAATTATAAATAACAAGTTTATTTATACGTTAATAATAATATAATATTATATTTATATAATTAATATAATATTACATACATACTTACTTACAACTTAAAACCTTTCATAAAAACCGATCACTAATGTTTTAATACACAAATAACGTTTACCAAAAATGAATAATAAACGTTCATGCATCAATCACATACGTTAACTTTCCGAGACTAAATCGAAACCCGTATTCTTCTAGGTCATACCCGTGTACCACTGTTCGTTCCGAGTAACCCTACTTTTTGACGTATACTCTTTACCTTATCATCAAGGTGAGTTCATAGCCCCGCACTTTTACTCGTTTGAATAAATGTTTTATAACTTTGGGGTGAGAAACATTGCTTGTTTTTAAAATCAGACACAAGTACTTTCATGAGAATTTTTCCCTATTTACGTGTTGCCTAAGTAGCGCTAGACCTCCAATTGCCCAAAACTATCATGAACTGTTAATTTCTTGACCGGAGGACCGGTTGAGGGAGCGCGAGTGAATAAATAGATCTATTGGGACTAATTATCCCTATCTGGATAAGTCGCACTTACTACCCACGGGTCGCCCGATTAAATGGATATATGTCATGTCGAATTTCGGATAGGAAATCTTAGGTCGGATTTCCTCTAGGGCAATGCAACCTATATGTTGGATCGTTTATTGAATAGATCTTAACCTTTAGCTTGTAAAGGGTTTGTTCCCTTAGATAATTCTAAAGCAACAATAATGAAACACTGATTTGAACACTATTGATTATGCGGAAACTAATTGTAACACCCCCATTTTGGTAAATATAGCAGCGGAAGCTAATCTGGGGTATTACTTCATGAATCACAGACACAATCATAGAAAACGACTCAAAAGAGACGTTTTTAAAAGATACGTTATCATTCATTTAAAATCAGAGTTTTACAAAGGCAGGTCCCAAAATCTAGAAACATAAAATGTGACTGATAACAAGTTTTAGCCATCTTCAAGTCCATGTCACTCCATGCCATAAGTTGCTCAATTACCTGGGATAAACATACATAAAAAGGGTCAACACAAAGGTTGAGTGAAATTCATAGGTTTGAAATGTAATAGTTGAACACAAGTTAATTTGATGATAATAATTGCAACGAATACAATTATCATGAAAAACAGTATTATTACGTCTAAGCTCATGGCACACAAACTGACTTGTGTATATATATACCCAAATTGATGTGATATATATATATATATATATATATATATATATATATATATATATATATATATATATAATGGGCCCCTGGTCGTAAGTAATTGGTAATATACCTATAAATAATATTCAAATATAGTGCGTTTGGTTACCTATCCGGCTAACACAAACGGGATTCGTCAATCCCGATAGATCTATCCACAATATTTACGTTCACTCCGAAGAGTAATTAATGGTCCATGATAGTGGGGTCTTTTGGCATAAAGGGACTTAGACAACAAGCAATAATATATCAGGAAAGCATACAGTTAGAAAACACTTGTATTCATGGTTTATAGCAGGTATCACGGGTTTATAAAGCATTCAAAAGATTGAAATATGAGGTTATGAACTCATTAAGTCTTTGAAAAGTAATCACATTGTTATAAGATAAACGAGTATGTAAAAGAGTTTGTAAACAAGCATGTATCCCCCTCGCGGGTTTATAAAACATGTAAATAAGTAAAGGCGAGGTTATGAACTTCACCTTATCGGGGAAATCTGATTGATGGCAAAAGTATTTGAAATGAAAGTAACGGCTTCGTCACACAACCTGGATAATATGTCAAGTTTTAGGAAGATTGTACTCTAGAACTTTGTTTCTAAAGTTTAAATGTTGTTATGGATTTGATTGGAGAGTTTTATGGAATTATTGTATCACCGTTCGGGCCATCATAATTTAAAAGTCATTCAATAAACGTTTGAGGAGCCAGGGTACTTTAAATCGTAAACCCAACAGACTAAGTCAGAACATAATACTAATATGAAACATCTTAATATGAAGCTCCCTAGTATCGTGATACGGAATAGATTCTCAAAAACGTTTTAATCGATAAACAAATGGTAAAAAGTGTCGGATTTAATTAACAAAGTTAATAATATAATTTATAAAATTTTATTTATTAAATAAAAGAATAATTGCAATTTAGCCCTTGAACTTAGGTGGAATTACAAAAAGGTCCTTGGACTTTAAGTTTCAAAAAGTGGCAAAAACAACCCCTTGCATGTAAAATGGTTTCAAACCAAGTCTAAAAACCATGCAACTTGGGATTTTATATTCAAAATTGTATTTGCAGCTTGTAGGGCTTATAAGTAAGTTAAAATAATAAGCTCTAACGAACTTATAGCTTTTGAAACAAGTTAATAAACTTCGCACACTTAAAAAAATGGGTCGTTATAGGGTTATAACTTTTATCCCAATGGGTTTTCCCTTTTAGAATTCGTTTTAAAGCCTAAGAATTTATGGGTGAGCTTATTTAGGAAAGCTTATAAATTTGATTAGGGGCTTGAGCTTGTTTGAATACATGAAAATAGATTATCAAGGTTTAGGATATGCGAATCAAGGTCTTTACGGACAATTTTAGGACGAAGAATAAAATAGGTTAGGATAGGAGTTGGGGGCCGATATTTAGTGTTTAAGGAGTCTCTTGAATATTGTTTAGATGCTAGAAAGATGGAGTAAGTTGTTATGAAAAATTGGGAGATATCGAGATCCAAAGATGTAACAAGTATGCGATAATGGGTTTTTAGGGTTTTCTAGTTTACAATTGATTTCAAAACTTATCCCAATTAAGTTTAGATGATTAAAACATATCCTAGTATCCATAAGGATGATTTAGAAGCTTGAGTAAATAGCTTATAGGGGCTGAATTAAGCTTAAGCTCAAAAGAGCTGTTCACATCAGATAGTGAAAACAGAAGGTGAAAGCTTTTGGGGACAGTTTTGGTCATGATTTTTGTATAGGTTGGAGAGCGATTCAAAGGCTGGTTTTTGGGGATTATAGAGTCCCTTGGGTGGTGTTTAACATACTTAAAAATCAGGTTGGGTTGTTAAAGAAAATCGAAAGATGTTGAGGTACAAAAGGGGCCTGCGAGGCCACTGTTTATGATTTTATGTGTTTCCAAAAATGAGTTTTATCATAGTTTGAGTTAGAGTTTGCTTAAGACCAGATGTTGCATAGATTTAGGACATATATAAAAGTATGAGAAAGGTGATTAGAGCTTACAAGAGTGTGTGTGGAGCAAAATAGGTCGAAATGGGGTTTTGGCTAGAATTGGTTCAAGACTTCACTTCTCTTGGCTCTTGGCTTCTAGGGACTTGGTATCCTCCTTATGTTACTTCTAGTAATCCTTAGAATATGGGTTTTTGAGGTAAAGAGGAGTGGGGGATGATTTGGAAAGGTTTGATGGTCTTGGCTATTTATAGGGTAGAAGAACTTGGAGGCTAAGGTTGGTCTTGATAGGTGTCACATGGAGGGGAGTTTCTTGGTGATCTAGTGTATGATAAGGAGAATGACTAAGCTATCAAGAGAGGTGGAGGTGGCAAGTGAAGGTATGACAAGGATAATGAGAACTTGGAGGGTAAGTTTATGATGTAGGGGTGATGATGGCGTGACAAGGGATGGTGACTAAGGTGCTTAGGGATGAATGGGGTGTTAAGTTGCTGATGTAGCAGCTTTATATGTGTGGTATGAGTCTAATATGGCTTAGGACAAGATTAAGGTTTAGAATGTTTTAGGTTTAATGAGTTTAGGGTTTATAATTTGTGTAATTCATGATATGAAAAGAAATATGGAATGTAAATGAAGTGCATTGCTTACTCGTAACTTGTACTTAATAGATTGTATGGAATTCTTTAGGAAAACAGAGGTAAAACGGCTATTTTGGATATCGTGCATTAATGATTTATACATTATGCTTTAAAGGCTTGTACCATATTTTGGAGGGAAAGTATATTCAGATGAGATGTTATATTACTTGTACATGTGCTTTGATTACTTGTACATTCACTTTGAATGTGTACATTACACAAAGTTAGGGTTTAGGCATAAACGTTAACGGTTTAGGCTCATTTGGTATTATTGTGGTGAAATCTTCGTTAAATGAATAACGTATATGATAAAATAGATATTAGATTGTTGACTTGACATGTTATGATGTTTGCTTGACATAAATATAAATAGAGATTGCATAGGTCATTGCGAGAACTTGTTTACTTTAGAAATGTAAACTATGATACGTAATGGAATGAATGAAACGAAAATTTTATTACCGTGAAAAAGTAGTACTTAACATAGTAAGTAGATATTACATTGACGAAATACTGGAAAATTACGGGTTGTTATAATCTTTGTCTTCAAATCATCACCCAATAAGAATTCATGGGATTGTCAAGGTGGATTTGGTGTTTTGTGAGGTGGGGTTGAAGGGGAAAGTGATGGGTTTGTCTATGGGAGCAGTGGAAGTGACACATGAATAGTGTCAATGGCGGGAAAATTGATTTAGGTGAACAGGGTAACAGGTGTTAGAGTTAATGGTTAAGTTGTTGCATCGTTAGTCCTTTTGGACTAACAATGTTAGTCCTTGAGGACTAACGATGTAAGGTGTGGTTTAAATGGGTTAATGGTGTTAATGGTTTAAGGGTTTTGGGCTTAGGATTGGGCCGGGTAAGGGTTTTGGACTTTTAAAGGGTTTTAAGGCTTTAAAACTTATAGGTTTTATAAATCAAGGCTTAATGGGTTGACCCGGCCCATTAAATGGGTACAGGTTGGCCCATTTAAGATTTCTTTGGAATCGGCTTCGTCTTTGACTTGTTGACTTTTTTTGACTTTGACACGCTCTTTTCATTCCCGTGCTTGGTTTTGTCGGTATTGGCTTTGTTTTTTTCCTTTTGTGAATATCCGGTACCTGCACAGTATATAAAGCAAAATAAACATATTTTTAGCATTTTATGTTCGTTTTTGGTCATTTGGGGTCATTTTATTAGGTAAAAAGTATGTGTATTTAAACACATACCAAAATCCCCCATACTAATATATTGATGTGTACTCACACAATTACATAAGTAAACATTTTAGAAAACCAAGATTCTCAATCCCCTTCGACTAATTACCTCGAAAAGTAGCTAAGTGTTCATCAAGGGAATCAAAGAATTCATAGCTTTGAAAAGCCCCGTTTTGACCATTTTTAAATATTTGCACTTATTACCACACATATTTTTGTATTTTTCCTTTTTCTTTTTCTAACCTGGACTAGCTAACTCTTCATTGTGAAGCAAGGTGAGTTAAGAACCATATAATTTTTGGTAAATTGTCAACCATAAACGGATTTGAGAAGTCTTTACCAAAAGCCGTTTGCTTCTGGACTAGTCAATTCTTGATGTCTGTTAGACATGGTGAATTAAAGACCATTTGTTGTGTGGTGGTTAGCCAACACCTAAACCCTTCTCACTTCCATTCCTAGCATTACTCTTCATTAAGCTATTGCTTAATGAATCTTACCAAATGTAGTGCAGCAGTACTTTCCTCTTCAAACTCCAATCCCAAATCAAGCATTCTTTGCAACAATTCCTTGGAGAGAGGGTACCTTCTTTCAACTAGCATGTAGATGACTGTCCCATCCTTAAACTCTAGAATGCAAACTCTACAAGCTTCATACAGTCTCCAACTAACAATCTCCCAATCTTGTTGATTGTTCCAGAAATCACCTTGATCATTTTCTTCTGTTAAGGATTCCATAATAATCTTCAAGTCTCCCTAAAGAATCAACTCAATACCTTCTGGTGTGATTTCTGAGTACTGCTTCATCACCAAATCATATAAATGAAACAAATCCTGCCTATCAAAAATATGTAGTACCTCCATTAGATAGTTAAATGCCCTGAAATGCTCATTAACTCTGTAGACAACAAGGTAATCCCCATCTGGTGATGAAACCTTGTGCAACTTAGAAACAAAAGATTTTGTCTCCATAATCTCACTATCTATGGTACTATCAAATGTAACAATCCTTAGACATTTTCTATGTTTATCATCACTATCATCATCTGGCTGTGGTGTTGGCCTTTTCCTAGCAATCATCTTCAAGTGAGTTGAATTATGAGTGAGGTTTAAAAGAGTATGTTTTCACCGACTGTAAAAGAGTTGTACTTATCTTGAAGAAATCGTTTAATGATATAGATAAATCAAGAAGTCTCGAATTAGTCAAACCCTATAAGCTATAGATGCGGCAGAAATATCTCAACGGCTCTTTCATTGAGGAAAATCTGTTAGGGCTCAAACAATACTAACGGTCACCTAGTAGTACTAAGTTTGGTCTATCAATACTAATGCTAAGCCTAACAGTACTAACTTCATCCAGCAGTAGTAATACTTGCCTAGCAGTATTAACTTAACACTGACAGTACTAAGTGTTATACCAAGCAGTATTAACTCCAAACTTGATCCATTATAGATATTCAGCACCAATGTAGACTCTCATATACTCTCTTTCTGTTTTTAAACTCACAAAATATCTCTCAATTCTTTTTCTCACTAAACACTCATTTCTGTATATCACACACAACTTTCTTTCTGTTTTTGAACTCACCAAATCTCTCTATTCTTTTTCCTCATAATGTTGACAATTTGGATACAGTTTGCCATCAATTCCATAAGTTCCAAACTGTCCTCCCCACTTCTAAGTTTTTGGCAAACTACCAGCCATAAACGGATTTGGGAAGTCTTTACCAAGTCCGTTTGCTTTGGACTAGCGAATGCTTCATTGCAATAACATGGTGCATTGATAACCATATAGTTTTTGGTAAACTATCAACCATCAATGGATTTGAGAAGTCTTTACTAAAACTGTTTGCTTTAGACTAGCCAGTTCTTAAAGTCTGTTAGACATGGTGAACTAATGACCATTTGTCATGTGGTGATTAAACCAACACTGAAGGAACATCCTATCATTGAATTCCCCCCTTCAAAGAAAGCTTCTAGTAGTATTAATTCTGGTATTAGCAGTATAAAGTTTCTGCAGCAATATGAACTAAGCTTAGTACCACATCTAACCTTGAATCCTTATGCCAAAGAGTATAGTGAACCCTAAATGAGCATCATAGCCATTTCCTATTCTTGGAATTCATCTACAAACTATACAACAATTATCTTGCCTCCCCTTAATTATGGTTACAAATTTAGCATCCCAATGCTAACCACCAAAAAGTTAAATCTTGTGACATCAAATCATTTTGGTGAGAAGGTCTGCAACATTAAAGTCTGTGTGAATCTTGTTAACTTCTATCAGTCTTTTCTCATAGCAATCTATGATAAAATGAAATCGAATTTCAATATGCTTGGTCCTAGAATGAGCAACAAGATTCTTGATAACACTTATAGTGCTCTCATTATCAATATGGATTCTCGTGTTCATGAAATTAAAACCATAATCCATCATCTGATTCTATATCCATAGTACTTGCCCACAACAGTTAGCAGCTGCAACATATTCTGCCTCAGTAGTAGAATTTGCCATAATAGTCTACTTCTTACATTTCCAAGATATCAATCTTCTACCAAGAAATTGACAGCCACCTTTTGTTGATTTTCTGTTAAGGCTGGCTCCTCTATAGTCACTGTCTGAGAAAGCTTCTAGTTCAAAAGGTGAATCCCTAGGATACCATAAACCTAATTTGGGTTGATGTTTGAGGTACCTAAAAATCCTTTTTACTGCATTTAAGTGTGAAGCTTTTGGAGTGACTTAAAATCTAGCACAGGCACAAACAGCAAACATGATGTCTGGCCTTGATGCAGTCAAATACATCAGGGAACCAATCATAGATCTATAGACATGTACATTTACATCTTCACCATCTTCATCCTTGACCAGTGGCTTATTAGACTCAATAGGAATAGTAGCTGTTCTGATGAACCAAAAATCAAGCTTCTTAAGGATGTCAGCTACATACTTGTCCTGACTAATAAAGATTTCATCAGGTTGTTGCTTCACTTGAAGTCCCAAAAAGAAAGTGAGTTCACCCATGGAGCTCATTTAGAATCTTTTATTCATACAGTCTTCAAACTCTATACATATAGACTTCTTTGTAGAGCCAAAAATAATGTCATCCACATACACTTGGACTAACATAATGTTACTCTTATTCTTCTTGATAAACAATGTTTTGTCTATGGTAAATCTCTTGAAACCAGTTTCCATTAGAAAAGAAGAAAGTGTCTCATACCTAGCTCTAGGGGCTTGATGAAGACCATAAAGAGCTTTGATCACCTTATAGACTTTGTTTAGATGAGCAGGATCAACAAAGCCTGGAGGTTGATGGGCATACACCTCCTCTTCAATAGTGTCATAGAGAAATGCACTTTTAACATCCATTTGGTAAACAGTAAATCCCATGTATGATGCAAAGGCTAAAAATAACCTGATTGCCTCTATCCTGGAAACAGGTGCAAAAACCTCATCATTCAAAATCTATTCCTTACTCGCTAGTCTAAACCCCGTGTGCTACAAGCCTAGCTTTATTTTTCACACAATACTTTTCTCTCATCCATTTATTCTTGAAGACCCAATTTGTGCCAATTGCCTTGTTTCCCAGATGGCAATAATCACAAGTATCCAAACCTTTTGTAATTTTAAACGCAAGCAATTTTCCTCTGCATTGCTTTAACAAAACCCAGCTTTCATCTTGTAAGGCTTGTGATATATTCTTGGGTTCTTCTTGGGAGAGAAAGCATGCTAACAAACAGTTCTGATGATCTTTGTGATTAGTTCTATTCTGTTTGGAGATGTAGCTCACCAATGCTTGTTGTGCTGAAGAATCCTTTTGAATCTTTCCTCTTGTTTGAACTGCTGACTTAGGATCTCCTAGAATTTGATCTTTTGGATGATCCTTATGAATTCTGAGTGTGGGAATAGGACTGACATTAATGGTGGCATCCATATTGTTGAAATCAGCCACTGCACCCACAGTCTCATCATCATAGGCTCCATTGAATATGCCATCATTTGAAAATGCATCAGAATCATCTTCTAAATCAGGCATAGTTGGATCAATGGGTAAATCAGCATTAGGGAGAGTAGATACATCAATAGGTATTTTTCCTCCAAGATAGACAAATGATGATTCACCAGCATTTGCACCTGTGGGAGTACTAGCAGCACTAACATATGGCGTGGTAGCAGTACTAACAGATGACCTACCAGTACTAAGTTTGTTAAAACTGGTAGTCTGAGCTGCCCTCTTTTGAGATGCAATATTCCTCTTTTCTTCTTCAAAAGCTTGTCTTGTTGCATCATCCAGAGCTTTAGCAATCACTTCTTGAGCAATCATCTTCTCAAGTTCATCATGCAAGACTTGTTCATCTTCTGTCATCTGATGTTGTCCTTCCTTGTCAGCAACATCTTCTGAATCCTGTACATCATTGACTTTAGAAGAGCTTTCAGAAGGTTTTTCATGTGCAGCTGGAGCAACATCTTCTACTGGAATCCTTGTCCTATGAGGGTGTAGTGGAAGTAGTATGTATTCCTGAGAAGGTTCTTTATCTTTTCCTGATGAACCTGCAACATAAGAATCTTGTGTGCCTGCATCCACATTAACCTGATTTTCTACACTAACAGGAATATAGTTCATTGAATTGGTTAGAAAATCAAGATCAAACATCCAATTAGGACCAGTTCCTGCCACATTTGGTTGATCTTCCAGAAAATCAATGTGCAGATTCTCTTCTACCCTTTTGGTCCTTTTGTTGTATACTCTAAAGGCTTTACTAGTGGTAGAGTATCCAAGCAAATAACCTTCATCAGATTTCCCATCAAATTTGCCCAAGGAATCTAAGGTGTTTAAAATGGTCAAGGGGCACCCAAAAGGTCTCATAAAACTAATACTAGGTGATTTACCTATTAATAGTTCATAAGGTGTCTTATTTTGAGGTTTGGTCACTAATACCCTATTCAGTACATAGCAGGCAGTATTTACTGCCTCTGCCCAAAATGGAATAGGTAAAAGTGAGTCTGCTAACATAGTTCTAGCAGCCTCAATTAGGGTCCTGTTTTTCCTTTCTGTAACACCATTCTGTTGTGGAGTTCTAGCCACACTAAACTCCCTTTTTATTCCTTTTATAGCACAGAATTCATTCATAGCATGGTTCTTAAACTCTGTCCTATTATCACATCTAATGATTTTAACATTATGATTCAATTGGTTTTCTAAGCCTATGATAAATTTACAAAGGATTTTAGATGTTTCATCCTTGGTAGCTAAGAAAAATACCCAACTAAATCTGCTGAAATCATCAGTCACAACCAAACAATACCTTTTCTTGTTAATACTTTCTACAGAGACAGGTCCAAATAAGTCCATATGAAGTAATTCTAGGGGCTTTCTGATGATTCTTTCTAACTTGGCCTTACAGGAGGCCTTATGTTGCTTACCCTTTTTGCAGGCAACACAAGTGTGGTCATTCACAAAAACTTTTGAAGGTAAGCCTCTAACTAGGTGACCTTTAACAAGTTTGTTTATATTTTTGAAATTCACATGACCTAATCTCCTGTGCCATAATTTAGACTCATCTGCTATTGCATTTGCATATAAACAAGTTATACCTCCAGAGGGAACAATGTTCTTTAAATCCAAGCTGTACACATCATCCTTTCTAGGAGCTCTAAGTACAACTTGACTTTCATCAAGAAGCTTAAAGCTAGGAGACAAGATAAGGCATTCAGTCTCAGTAAAAAGGACACTATTTTTCTTGTCACACATTTGTGAGACAGAGAAAAGGTTAAACTTAAGTTCATCTACAAAATAAACATCATCAAAGTCTAAATTAGCAGTTTTGATTTTACCTTTACCCGTGATTTTACCTCCTTTGGGATCACTTCCAAAAGCCACAAAGCCTCCATTGTAATCTTCATAGTCTGAAAGATAAGCTTTGTTGCTAGTCATATGGCTAGAGCAACCACTATCCACCACTGCATGATCTTGTAACAAGATCTCTGGATTGCCCTACACAAAAAGTAAGAGAATTAGTATCTCTTAGGGACCCAAGCCATTACAGACTTGGAAATCCCTTTTGGGTCAACATACTCAACCTTCTTGAGCATGAATGATCCACTGTCTTTGGACACATGATCCAAGTAATTTCCCTTAGGCCTCCAAACCCACCTTGACTTTTTAAGGTCAGTATCCATCTTACCCTTACCAGTATTAACTACTGCTCTTGTCCCAGCAGTAGTCATATTTTGAACCCCAAAAGTTTTAACATCTTGTTTTAAGTCTTTGGGTCTAAAAGCTGGTTTTGTGTAGTAAGACCTCTTGATAGGTGAATATGAGCCTCTTGGTCTTACATTGTCCATTCTTGGGTAAATTGGTCTAATAGCACCACCAGTTTGTGCTATTTTTGGGGCAAATGGTCTAACAGTACTAACAGGCCTAGCAGTACTAACTGGCCTAGCAGTACTAACTTAATTAAGGATATAAATAAGTCAATCCCTAATTATTTTCTCATAACCCTAACCGTAATCTTCAACACATATTAAACGTAGTTAAAACAATCGCCCCATCCTTATGTCTCCCAAAAACAAATCTCTTCAATCACTTCCAACTGAACGACGCAGCAACCAATAGATCTCCTATCTCAACCAAAATGAGTTAACATACAAACCCTTTAAACCTTCCTTCACACAGCGATGCTGAATTTGTCTTCAAGGTCTCCATAAGGAGGTCTCAGGTAGGTGTGGTTGTTGTTTAAGTTTTAGATTGAGTCTTTTAATCGAAACTAATATTGAGTGTAACATAATTGTCATAACTCAATTTATTCCATTCGAAAATTAAAGAGAGAGTTTTGGCAATTGTACAATTAGAATTTCAAAACCTGGGCTTCAAAGCATGATTTTTGGACAAATCAGTTCAGGACTCAATCTTACTTATGCTCCGTCAACAATAACAACTCAAAAACTAACTGAAGGTGATTTGGATTTACTGTTCGAAGCTATGTATGATGATTATATTGGTGGTCAACCATCTGCTGCTCCAAGAACTGTTCCAGATGCTCAAGCACCTCAAGTTCTTCCGACTCTAACGACATCTACAACAATAGCAGACTCTGCTTCGACACCAACATTTTCATCTCCTCAAGCTCCAAATACTCTAAACTTTTCACAGGATGTTGACGAAACACAACAACAACATGTTCAGCAACAAGATAATGAAGCCACACTCTAATCCGAAACAGTTGCTGATAATGTTCCAAATGCTATGCTCGATGGGAATCGATTTGTCAATCCTTTTGCTACTCCATCC
>BQNB010038167.1:4832-24848 GCA_026074375.1 Tanacetum coccineum | reverse complement strand
TAACTATCTGATCAGTACTAACATTTTGTACTGTCAGTACAAATTACAACTAGCGGCACTAACTAATATAACTAACGGTACTAAGTCAGGAATGCATAATTCCCAACATGAACTCACCTCAAGTGAATGGTTGATTATCTAAATCAAGTAAGTGAAATGTCTCGTGGAATCCGAGTGCAACTTAACTAATTATAGGCCGTATAAGTATTGTGTATTTAATATAAATACAACATCGCAAGTTATATAGTTACACCACCACCTAATAGTTTTGGCATAATTTAAAAAGTCGAAATAATATTTAAATCGTATTGGTTAAATAAATGTCTACGTATTTGTATCCGTAAAATGAGGTATCTTTGTCCAACAATTGGTTATTTGTTAATAATATATGATTTAATATTTTTATTGATTATATATTGATATTATATAATTAGTTTAATTGTTTTATAAAATAATATTTATAAAGTTTAAAACGTATATAAATAATACGACAATATTTCTTAACGTTTTTTATAGCCCAAACGGACTCAAAAACACTTGTAAACCATATTTTTATTTTCTATCAGATTGTACATTTTTATAAAAATTGCAGAAAAATATTTATAAAAATAAATTAGTATTTGTAATTTCTATTTATCTGAAATCTTTGAAAACTCGTTACTTGCTCATTTTAACTCCGTTTCGTTTGTTCTATATATGTATGGAATTGTGACGAAATAATCTATTCAAATAAAATGTTCACTATTTTTATAAAAATCTGAGTTGGAACAGTAAATTCAAAATGTTTATAAAATTTCTTTTATAACTTTAAATCTTTCAAAACTTGTAACTCATTCGTTTTAATTCTGTTTCTCGAGTTTCTTATATGCTTGGAATCCTCATGACATGTACTATCATTATAAAATATTTATACATTTTTCTCAGATATGAAACAGTAGCTATTTTTTATAAAATAACTTTTATAAAAATACTTTTATATATTTAATTATCGTAACTTTGTAAATGTCATAACTTCTTCGTTATAGCTCAGTTTTTCGAGTTCTTTATATGCTTACGATCCTCATAACATGTACTATTTTAATAAAATGCTTCTTGGAATTATTAAGGCTTTGAATTTTTACAGTAGGTTTATACATTTAAATTAATATGTTTATAAAATTTATTTTATAAACTTTTAACATGTTTAAGTCATTACAAGTCCTCTACTTTACTTATCAACATATCTTCAATATATATTAAGTCCTCTAATCATAGTCCATGATGAATGTCCTCATAATCTTTTATTTATAAAGTTTTATAAATAAACTTTCAATGATTTTATTTACAAACTAGTTTTATAAACTAACTAATACTTATATAAAGTGTGTTCCTTGGATTTTAACACATTGTTACCATCATTTCATCATGAGAAATACAAATTCGAATTTATATATACATGCCATTTTATTTTATAAACTTTTAAAATAAACCTAGATGGTGATAAACAATATAAACAATATATATAACTATGAAAATGAAATATTAGAAAAGTTTAGGGTTTGCATTAGACCTTAAGAAGATGATGAAGATGATATACAAAATCACAACCCAAGTATTAACCCTAAATACTTATCACAAAACCCTAACTTCCTTAGAAAACCCTATCTTTTCTTCTTGTACAAACCATTTGTAATTACCTAACCAAGCTTCCAATACTCTTTGTATCACCTTAGATACCCTTAATACCAACCCTTGTATAATTGTAATACTTGAGAAATCAAAACTATAAAAGATTTTGTATGGCTTATTTGGTCCGTAGGTTTTAAGAGCATAAAAGGGAAATGAGTGAATTTTTTTACTTGCAAATGGTTTAGTGTGTGCATGGTTTAGCTTTTTGATCCTATAAATAGTAAGTCTTGTAAGTAAACCATGAATTCAAAACCATGGAATGGTTTCAATGGTATATAATTTTGTATAGGGATTAGGGTATGGTTTATGAGTTGAAAGTACTACTAGGGCTTGTAGGACGCATGGTATAAGTATGGAAGTTGTATGACAAATTGTCCTTGTGTAAGAAAAGGGTAAGACTTGTGTAAGATGGATTAGATGGGACTTTAGGCATGCTATGCTCCTTCCTTGTTACCTGCCATCCAAATGAAGGGTGGGGAGACAAAGTGATGATAATTGTAGGGCTTAGGTTCAAAGCACAAAGGTTATAGTTGTTTATTTGTGTTAGTAGATCATTTGATTTAATTTCAAGTATGCATTGTGTTGTTTGAATTGCATAGAACTGAATATGGGTAGAAATAAGAGGAAATTTTATAAAAGTTTGATACTTAGTGTATTGGTGGGTATTTGTTTGAGTATAGATAGGTATAGGTACTTCCGGGTATGCCTAAATGTATTTTATTGCGAAACATAGACGCTTTACGTAACCAATAAAAATAAAATGTGAAAAGTTATAAATTATCCTCGAAATAATTATATAACACTTGCTTGACGTAAACTTTTACTTGTTTGATATCCGTTTACGTTGAATGTTATTTTTAGTTTACGCGATTTAACTAAACGATGAAAATTAAAAGTAAACGCCTAAAAGCCTAAAAATAAATAATTGAAAGTATTGAGTCGTAAAATGACCTGAAATAATGGATTGTTACAATATCTGGCTGCATGGCTTGAAGGTAAAGAAGTCGACCATTGAGTCGATGATACTGACTTGCATTCACTTGTGATTCACTTTCTCCTTTGTCTAATTTCAAGCCTTGTTCAATAGGAAATGTACTCGGTTTACACCCATCTTCCCGTTATTTTCCAGAATGTCCAATGTATATTTTCATTGGCTTAGAACTAGACCATCTTTTGTTTTTTCCACCTCTATCCCAAGGAAATACTTCAGTAGGCCGAGATCTTTAATGTTGAATTCATCGTCAAGCTGTTTCTTGGTTTTTAAAATTTTGGTGAGATTGTTTCCGGTAATGATGACGTCATCCATGTAAATTAGAATGACCATCATTATGCTACCTACCTCATAAATGAATAGCGAGTGGTCCACCTTAGATTGTCTAAAATTTAGACTTCAGAGAAAAGTAGTGAATTTGTGATACCAATTGCGTAAAGCTTGCTTCAACCCGTATAAAGACTTTCTTAGCCGATAAACATGAGTTTTATTATCATTAGAAAAGCCTTGAGGGATTTTCATGTAAACTTACTCATCTAGGTCTCCATGCAGGAAGGCGTTGTTCACGTCAAGTTGATGAATAATCCAGTCCCTTTTAACTACGATTGCTAATAAAGTGCGAACGGTTACCAGCTTAGCGACCGGTACAAAAGTGTCATGATAATCCACCCCTTCCATTTGATTGAATCCTTTTGCAACTAGACGAGCCTTGTACCTTTCAACTTCGCCATTTGGCTTGAATTTGATCTTGTAGACCCATTTTGAATCTATAGCTCATTTTCCTTCCGGTAAATATTCCAAAGTCCAAGTACCATTTTTCTCTAAAGCCTTGACATCCTTTTGCATGGCTTCATGCCATCGAGCATCTTGTGCAGCTTGTTTGAAACACTTGGGTTCATCATTATTAGTGATGGCCTCTAAGAAGGCTTTGTGATTAATGGAAAACTTATCATAAGAAACAAAATTTGAGATTGGGTAGCGTACCGTGGAGGTAACCTGATTGGATGTTGATGTCGGGTGTTTGACCGAATGGGGAACTTGTACAACAAAATCTTTGAATCTTGATGGCTGAGTTCCTATTCGAGTAGGTCTTGTCTCGGCTTGGGCTTCTTCTCCTTTATTTGTTTCAATCTCATCATTATTTGGTTGCCCTTCATCATTTATTTGGCTCGTTTCATCCCCATGGTGAGTTTCATGTGGGCCGCTTGGCTCATTGGTTTGGTCATGGTCCATTTGTGGATCTTGCTCCATTGGGTTTTGTTCTTTTTTTTGTGCTAAGATTGGTTCATCATGACAGTGACAATCGTGACATATTATCGGTTCCTCAACACAATCTTTATTGATTTCTTCAATATTTTTGAAAGGGAATTTTTGTTCAAAGAAATTTACATTTCTACTAACTATTATATTTTTGGTCTCAAGATCGAGGATTTTGTAACCCTTAGTTCTCGTTAGGTATCCGAGAAAGACCATTGGTTTCCCCCTTTCTTCAAACTTATCTCCCTTTGTATTGGTGTTTGTAAAATATGCAAGACACCTAAAGACTCTTAGAAACTCGTAATCTGGTTTTTCATTCATAAGCAACTCAAAAGTTGTTTTATTTTTAATAACTTTAGACGGGAGGCGGTTAATTACATATGTCGCGGTTAAGATGCATTCTCCCCAAAATTGTTTAGGAAGATTTGCATCAAACATTAAAGCTCGAGCAGTTTTGAGCAGGTGCATGTGATTCCTCTTGACAACTCCATTTTGTTGTGGAGTGTGTGGGCAAATGGTTTCTAATAGGATCCTATTTTTATTGTAAAAATTTAGCATGTTGTTAGATGTGAATTCCTTACCATTATCACACCTTATCCTCTTAATTTGCTTTTCGAATTGAACTTCAACCATTTTATGAAAATCCATGAGACGTTTGCTGGCCTCACTTTTATGTTTAATGAGGAATACCCATACTGCTCTACTGAAATCGTCAACTATTATAAGAAAATAGTTGGCTCCTGTATACGAAGGTACCCGATAACCTCCCTAAATGTCACAAGGAATTAATTGAAAAAGAGCATTGGTATTAATACAACTAGAAGGAAAAGGCGTTTCGATATGCTTTGCTTTAGCACAAGAATGACATAGATTATTAAAATCAATAGTGCATGTTTTAATAAAATCAATTTTACCAAGTTTCCCTTTTGATGAATGTCCAAGTCTTTTATGTCATGTCTCAACTGTGGTTGCCATAGCTCTTCTTCCTTGAACCATCTTCATTCGGTATAGTTCCCCTTTGCATCTACCCGTACCAATCAAGTTCTTCCTTTGTAATCCTTTCATAACACAAAAATCAGGGAAGAATGATATGCAACACTGAAGGTTGCGACTAAGGCGACTAACGGAAAGAAGATTGCATTTGAAATCAGGAACATAAAGAACTCCATTCACTTTTGTTTCCCCAGGAAGAATGTAGTCCCCTTTCCCTTTAACTGGGATGGAATCCCCATTTGGGATAACAACAGGAGCCTCGAAGTGGGTGGCTTTCTTGTTAACAAGAATGTCGGATAAATAAGTAATGTATTCGGTGCAACTCGAATCAAAAATCCACTCACCTTCTTCGTCTTCTTTATGGGCCATAGTATCAATGAGTTTTGTTCCCTCGCTATTACCTGTTCCAGAAAAGTGTTTCATGAAGAGTTGGTAATCCTCGTATGTCAATCCGGGAATGGGACTGGTCTCTGTCTTGACACAAGCAGCCTTACCTTTGTTCCTTTCTCATTTCTTTCCTGGCCACCACTCCGGGTAGCCGATCAACTTGAAGCAGACCTCACATGTGTGACCATCTTTGTTGCATTCGGTGTAGTGTTTATTTTCTTCTTCCACGGATTTGGCTATACTTCTTTCTTTGTAACCATTGCGCCTTTGAAAGGCCTTGAATGCAGCGGATTCGTGTGGGGTTCTATTTTTATGTAGTTGTTTGGGGTAGTCAGATGGATGGAGGTAATAGGGTGAATCGTATGTGATACCACCGCTTCTACCATCATTTTTGTTGTTATCATCTCCTGCCATCTTTTAGGTTTGCGATTGATTAAAAGTAAGGTTTCAAACCTGGTACCATCTTAGATTCGATGAAACAGAAGAAGATAAATGTTTTGTTTATATCTTGATAATCATGAATGATGAAGACAAGGGGTATTTATTGATACAACTACCATAAATCACTCCTCTAATTATGGAGATGATTGATACAATTAAAAGTGATTGATACTATTAAAGGTAGAAAATCAAATATAAAGAAAGAATATATATGAAATATTTTAATATTTGGGTAAAAACCCCATTATTTCATATAAATGATTATAAAGCTATTCTATTTACTGGGGAAACCCTTTACAAAAAAAATTATTATAAAAGCCATGTTTGAATTAACCTGCAAGATGCAGGTCATATTACATACTTTATCCGTTTTAATTTATTAGTCCACTTTTGATTTTTTAAAGTCTTTATTTTTCAACTTTTATTATAAATATTTTTGTTTGTGTTATATAATACTTGATACCAACGAAAATACATTTAAAACCCAATCCATTCATATATTTTGCATCAAATATTATATAACACAATTTTTTTTAACTAAGGTCAAAGTTTAAAAAGAATGACTTTAAAAAGTCAAAAGTGAACTAATAAATTAGGACTGAAGAAGTATTTCGTCTACAATTTGAAAGTGTTTTAGCGATTTTAGTAATTCTTTAAGTTTGTTATGTGTTTCGGTTCTTTTCAACTATTATATTTACGTATTTTTAGCTTTCATCCTATTTGTTAAAGCAATAAAATACACAAGGCACTTAATGGTGTATAAATTACAATCTCTTTATAATTGTGTACTTTCGATAAACTAAAGTGTATTATTTGAAATTGGTCTTATTTTACAATGAAGCACGGCTCTCTCAATCCCTAATTCAGGTTTCGCACCTGCAAATGAGCACGTTAATCAGTGTGAAGCATTTGATCAACATGGCCATCTTTTATTTTAACGATGAATATATAGATATTTATGACGGACTACGTTCAAGCCTTCTTAATTGATAAAAAATATCATGATACTACCACTCTGAAACAAGAGCATGCTGATGGGAAATATTTCAGTTTGTAAACAAAATGACATGATAAAGAACCTAACAAACATTTTTTTAGATATTCACAAAAACGTCTCATCCAATATATTGTTCGATCGTGTTGTTCAATTATTTAGAACTAGACAACACTATATTCTTGAGAACCACAATCAACACAGATGTATATCATTTTTTGTTGGAATATGGTAGTTGAATCCGCATTTTATACGATTAAAAATACGTGAGCCTATTGGGGACACGCACGTTAAGATACGAAGAGTACGTTTATTATGTAATTAATATATGTACTTGTTATATATTTATTACTTATATAATATGTTCCACGAAATATATTTAACGTTAATTAGTTTAACCGTTAGACGTTATAAACTAATTAATACATGTCAAATAAAAAGAGAATGGCTTAAATGACGAAAACGGAAACTATTGTCCTCCTCCCAAAAGTGATAGATTTTGAAGGATTCTAAAAAAGGATTTATGTGCAAAATTATAATGATAATTAAGAAATTGATTGCAAACTTAGAGTGAGGAACAAGTATTCAGATTAGGGTTAAGGTGTTATATAAACACCCTTAATTCTTCTCATTATTCGTCCCACACAATGATATACAATTCATTCGATTCACTAAACATACGACATAAAACCCTTAAGAAAATCCGTCCTTTCTTTGGTCAAATTAATACGGCAGAAGGCAATCATTAGTTGCATGCTTATATATTACTACGTATGCATGCATACTACTTTTAATATATAATTCATTGATCATTGTTTATCCCTTCTTTGTTAATACCATTCGAACGTAACTCACTAGAGTTTCGAATTGGTTTTGAAGATTAAACACTTGTTGATTGTTTACGTGAAGCAACGACTAGCATTGTTACGTGCTTGTTTGACGTGTTGTGTGAGCAACCGTAGAGGTGGTAATTTAACCACTACGTTTTCAAGATCAAGATCCGGTGTTAGTTTATTGATTTTTATCATTAAACAGAAGGTTAGTAAATTACTTGTTTAATTTATATGTGTTAATCTATATGCTAAAACTAGATCTATTCCGCTGCGTACTCGTAGTTAAATTGGTTAACTAGTTATTAAATCTCAACAGTGGCATCACCAGCCAACTCGTTTTGGCATTATGGGTTACAACATATGCTTGATCTGCTGCGTTAGTATTTTATTTTTATTTTACTAGTAAAATATGGCAAAGATTATGCAAATTCTTGCTATAACTAATAAAATATGGTAGATCTAGATCTTGAAAATTATTAATTGTTAATATAGGTTAAAAAGGAATTAAAATTAAATTGTTAATTTAGTAGATTTGTTTTCTTTTTAATTAATAATTATTTTGGAAATAAATCACACTATATATTTAAAAGATCTTGATTTTTATTTATGGTAAAAAAATCTTTTATTTTGGAAACTAGATCTTTTAAGTATTTAGTTTGCTTTTGTTTCCTTATTTCGGCCATAAGACCTACTCATCACTTTTTGTGATGAATGAAGCGATCTAGGCACATAGATGAAAACCTAGTGAGGGTTTATGATTCTCCAATTGAGGAAGACTCGTAAGAGAACTCGGATTTTACATGTTTACTTGTTTACTAATGTCATCTTTAGTTTTAGTCTATTAGATGTGCTTATTTGTTTACTTGATTCCTTGTTATACGCCTAAAGAAATAAAATACGAACTAATACTTAAAGTGAAAGATGATGTAAATATGATCTAGTAATTACACGCCTAAATAAGATGTTCAATGTAACCGGCTATTTGTTTCGTATAAAACTTGTTTTTTGAGAAAATTAACTAGGCATTAAATTATGAAACTTGTTTTCTTGATTTAAAAACATGACATTATGGATCTATGGGAAGTACAGCTCATCCACTAGAACAAACTATAAGAGAAGTTAAAGGCGGACATTCCTAAAGAATTCAAGTTTTTAATAAGCTTCGCGCTGACATGTTTCTCCGCTTCTTTATGCGTTCGATTGGAGTTACCGAGAACCTAAATGATCACTACAATGTCGTATAAAACGGTTTTTAATATTAAAAGTTAACAAAATGTTTTCTTAGCTTGTGTTACAAAGATGTTTTGCATGATTCTTTGTACACGATTTTGTAACATATTTTTTTATAAAACTTATGTGTATACCCCTATATCAAATTTTAAGTCTATGTCAATCAAACTAATAACACGTGCATTTGGTTGGCTTCTCTGGTCACACCTCAGGGTCATTCTAACCCATGGCAAAAAAATTCTCTCTGGTCAAACCTCAGGTCAATTTTTGCAACTTCTTTTTTGGTTGACTTAAATCGGGTTATCTCGTCAGACCTCGAACCCGAGGTATAAGATGAGACAAAACATGTACATGACATTACTATATGATTTACTAAAGTCATGAGTCTCATAAATCTAAGAGTTGCATCTAATGCAATTAACGCTTGTCGCTTACCTCTTGCCTTATTTTTTTATTCGCTGCTCAGACCTCCGGTAATAAGTGGAAGGTCAAGTTGGATCTTAGTTTTATTAGTAATTAATTGGGTAGTTAATTTTTTTAAGAATTTAATTATCGAAAATACTAAAATTAAACTTTTTATGTTCTGATTAATTATGTTATTGCAACATAATCCGTAAACAAAAGTTTGTTTTCTTAAGAAGACAAACATAGTCTCTTTTCCTGGTAAGAAGAGTGAGAATCACTCTGATCTCTTCTCATTGGTTGACAAGAATAAGATAGGGTTATAATTGAATTTTTTCCTCAATATATTTAAACTGACTTTAAATCTTTTATTACCCTTTTCCGGTTATGAAACCTTTGAAAGATAAAATATTTTTGTGTAACTATATTACATTTTGTCTATAGCTATGATTCGTAGTAAACCAACACACGTAATAATAAAATATATAATGATGATGAATTACCAATTTACCCTTGAGGACAAAGGTAAAAAGGAAAATCTTCACAAATATATATAATATAATACGTATATAAACCGGGAAGTATAATTCCCGGGTCGTTATCCCCCAACGATTTAGGAAATTGAAACCACGTTTGATGCTCGGACAATGATTTGAATAGGAAACATAGATTGATTTGATTATCTATATCTACTAATGAAAATCAACAATTAAAATAAGCAAACAAAAGCAATTAATGCACAAAAACAATTAACGGGAACGAAGAAAACGTGACAAATAAGCAACTAAGGCAAGATTAACTCCTATGGATGCAAATAAAATTTCTAAACCTAAATTAAAACAAAAGAAAGTTTTAAGAAAAATAATTTTTTTTTTGTATTTATTATGAATTAAAAACTAATTAAACTTATTTAAATCCTAGAAAATAGCAAATTAAATCCTAAAAATGCTAAAAAATTTATTTTTATACTTAGAAAAGTCTAAAATATTATAAAAACTCAAAAAACTATTTTTAACTACTTTTTATATTAAAATCCTATTTTTAAAACTAAATTTAAAAAGTTAAAAATGAAAATAAAAATCTAAAAAGTGTAAAAATGATTTTAATAAATGTAAAACTAAAAGTATTTATTCTAATACTAAAAACTATTTTTTTGTTTTTTTTAAAGTTATTTTTGTATTTTTTAATGATTTTCGAAAATTTAAATCTAAGAAAAATTATTAAAAATTAACAAATAAAGAGAAAAATATCAAAAATTCAAGGAAAATCCTAAAAGTATCAAAGATTAAAGGAAAAATGAAAACAAGGCCTCAGCTTATCTAATAAGCTGGGGAATAAGCTAAACAGGATACGGCTTATTATTTGGCTTAAGGCCCAAAAGTGTGCTTAACAATTTAATGAAAGGAATCCTAAATGGATGAGCTAATGTAGCAAAGTGTTAGGGTGTGTGTGTTGTGTGTTAGAGGTCATGGGTTCAAGTCCCATTAACACCTTTTTTATATATTTTTTTAATTTTTGTAGATTACACTTTTTAAGCAACTTTAATAAAGACACTATAAGCTTAAACTAAGAAATAAGCTCTCAAACAGCTTGAGAAGTAGGCTGTTACAGAAAGTTAGCTTTTGAAAGCTAAAAAGCTAAGTTTCACTCAAAGAGGCACAAAGATCTCAAATAAGCACTAAATTCAAAACCAAAAGCTGTTTCTGAAAGCTTGTAATGTCTAGAAGCTAAGTCTAATAAGCTAATTTACCTAACTATACTAAAAGCTATCTGAATCTAATGGTCTAAATACCAAACTCAGGAAATTACTCTAAAAGCTCAAAAATCAATTAAGCTAGAAAGCACAATAAGCTACTTCAGAAGCTAAGCTTTTGAAAACTTATCAAACTACTTATAAGCTATGAATCTAAATCATAAAAACAGATACTATAAGCTAAAAGTTTAAAATTAAAAGCTAAGAACTACTTACTACTGTTTTTGGTTTTTAGAATTTTTTGTGAATTTGAAAAGCTAGTTTACCCTAGAGAATAAGCTAGAATTTGAAAAGCAAGCTTTAATCTATCTTGACTAACATGTAAGCTACAATCCTACTGAATTTTTAGCTTATAAATCCTACTTAAGCTATTTAAATTGTGATCAAAAGGGACTGCAATAAGGAACTGCAGTAAATCCTTATCTGATGCACTTGGCAAATGGGCTAAACCAAAATGCATGTGACCTTAAGGGTCAAACCTGTTTTGGACACACCCACTTAGTGTGAATGAACACTTATCAACCAAAATCCAAGCTTAGAGAAGCTTGGATCAGAAACTGCCTAGCTATCTTAAGAAAATAACCTCCCCTGGTGCAAAATAGAACACATTGCTCCTCAAAATGTTTTTAAGCACAAACTAAACCTACAAACCTTATCAAAACTTAATTAATTATGAAATCCAAGCTGACCAAAGTATAAACACCAAATGACTTTGACTTTTTTAGGTCAAACTATACTAAACCAAACACTCCTTTAAAATCCATAAACCTTATTTTAGCTTGCAATTTTGAAATCTAATGAATAATTGTCAAAGACCAGATATCAAACAAACTTTAGCAGACCTAATGAGCTTATTTCAACAATCTCTTAAGCCAGAATTTAAGATCTAAAGCCTATGCTAATATTTTTTAGTTTTTTATGACAATTTATATAAAATAGATTAAAACTAAGATTTAAACTATGAAAATGTAAACTAAAAGCATATAGCAAACATATTAAGCATATCTAAGCTAACACTAACAATAATAAGCAAGCAATAAGCATAATAAGCAAAATTAAGCTAGGAAAATTAAGACAGTTAATATGAAAGTAAACTTACAAGAAGCCTTAGCTAAACAAAGGCTTATAAGGCTCCAAGAGCTTATCAACAGCTCTAGCTTATCAATGATAAGCTAGTAAAAGTCCATATGAGCCCTTCCAGGTTAAGCTCATCTTCCTTAAGTCCAAAATCCAAAAGCAAAGGTACTTATAGCTGATTTTAAGGTTTGAGTATGTTAAAGGCTTATTTAAGCTCAATCTTAGCTTAGAGACCAAGAGAGCTTGTAGAGATCTTATCAAAGCTTATGGAACAGTAGCATACACATTTGAGGATAGTAATAGCTTGTAAGTAAAAACAGTTTATTAAAACTAAAATGATGATTTATTTATTACTTAAAAACATATTACAATACTTGATAAAAGGAAATTACAAGAGTTTTGAAAGGAAAAATTACATTTAAAAAAAATACAAAAGAGCTTTTTAACTAAAAGTTGCAGGAAAAAGGAAGATTAAGAATAATCTCTTGTGTGAGTGAATGAGGCTTTATATAGCCATCAACTGAAGCTTCTAGGTCCTCATAGCCCGCTCCTCTTGAATCCATCTTAGCCCTTCATTATCTCTCAATCATTGGATACTCAATCTTGTCCGTTGGTGACTTATTGAAACTTATTTTCGAGCTTATTAGGCCTTACCTGGGCCCAATAGCACAGCCCGAATATAACCGTAAGGGTTCCTTAAGCATTTATAGCTTATTTTCTATCCTAAATACTCCTCAATACTTTCCGTTTTCAGTTTAGAATAGCTTATCCAATAAGCTAATAAGAGACACTAGTTGGGGGCCGCTTGTCCCATTTAAATGCTCTAATATGGTCTTAGGCTCTCCGATTGGTCATTAAGAAGTTCTCAAGAGCACAAATGTCTTTAATAAGTTCATTTAAAATTGTTAAGTTGGTAATAAGCCAGAGAGAGCTTATTAGAGCTTATCCATGCCTATTGGGCCCGTGAGCCCAACTTTGTTCCAACCCCCGAATGTTATAAAAAAAAGTCCTTCAAGCATCACTAGCTTATTTACCATTCCATTAAACCATAACGATCTGTTTTTATTTTTCCCCTCACAGCTTATTCACAATAACAAATAAGCTTCTGATTGGGGGCCGGTTGGCCCGTTATGGCCCGTTAGGGTGTTTGAAAAGTTTTGTTGGGTCCATTAGGATCCGTTAAGCACATATAAGAGTCCCTTAAGAGCGCTCAGGAGTCGTTGTTCCGTATTTTAAGCTTAATTTTCGATAAGCTAATAAGTCTCCGTTTGGGCCTATTGGGCTCGATAGAAACCCTGGCTAAGGGTTCTTTTCTAGTGGTTTGGGTCTAATTCTTTTTTGGGTCCCAATGACTCTACTAGATTTTTTAGCAACTTATGGGTTTTTAAAATGAAAAACTATTCGCCAATAAGTTGTGGAAGCTTATTCGTGGTCGTTGGGGGCTTGTTTTTTGGGGCCACGACGGTGGGCTGTTAGGTTTTTTTATAACTAACGAGTCCATTAGTGGCCCTAGTGTTTTATTTAGTGTAACATAATTGTACGCGTTAAATCGTCTAGCCCTAAAACAGATTGCGTCTAGCATTTTTCCTAATCGTGACCCATAAACATGCAAACGTTCGTTAAGGTGAATATGTGTTTCCCAACAACCGCCCACGTCATTGTTAAAAACATAGTTCACGTATAACACTTACCGTATGATCACGTATAAGGGTTATGTGTTCACCTAACGACAATGTTCAAGATGTTCAGTGTATCCTTCCACGATGACAACAAATGAACTTAGTGGACTTGTGCTTAACCATCTAATGTTGTGTTAAGCCTAGCTTCGAGCACTAACCATGTTTTAGATCATGTACCGACCACACGAGACCTTGTTCATTAATTTATGTGCGTGAACCATGCATGACAACCATGCACTGCCACATTCACGCGTACACGTACAATAGTAGTGTCCGCGGAATTATTAAATCTTGGCTAAGGCATTAAAAACGATAGATAACGAGGCTTAGACCAAATAGTTACAAGATCCTAAGCTTTCCTTTGGTTTGTTGGCTAGCGGTGTGGTGTGACTCGTATACACCCAAACGTGTTTAAAACCCTCGAGCTTTAAAGCTTGTAAACCCAACTCCTATCTTTGATTATCCCCTTAGGTCCTTATACTCGATCATTAAAGACTCCATGGGCTCCTTAGGGCAAAGTTTTGTCGTGAGAGGTTTGGTTAAAAAAGGGTATACAATTGTAATAGGAGATACGTGTGTAATTGTAGTATAGTTTAAAAGTGAGTGAGGGTTGTAAGAGTGTTCAATGTGTATGTGTGAGAGTGCTAATTTATAGGTATATAGCCTAGAGTTACAACTTTTAGTCAAAAACCTAAGCCAAACCATGCCTTAGGAAGTGGGTTTTTGGGTGAGGTTTATAGTTAACTACACATTGTTTTTTGGTGCTAAACCACCTCAAGTTAACCTTGCCTTACTTACACAAAATATGTACAAAGATTTTTTTACTTAGTTATGAGATCTTATGGTAATTTGTGCTTCTCTCTCTTGCTAGTTCGCAGAAGGCCACAAAGAGGTCAAGGAGTACATGGGTTATTTATCCCATGTGTAAAGGATCAATTAGGTGACCATTAGTACACAATATTAATTTACTTAGGATTAGTACTAAGGTACCTTAAGAAATCCTTGAGTTTGATATTTGTTAGCTAGGAAAAACCACATGGGAGACGATTTGCTTATGGTTTACTTGCCAAATTTTCGGAAACCTAAAGTGCTATTAACACAATACATTATTTTAATTTAGATGTCTAGCATTTTAAATACGGGTATTGGTTTGAGTCCTAGGTAAGTCCTAGGTATTTCCATCCAGGTTTGTCCAAATGGTATTTATAAAATCGCGAAAGCGTAGACCCTTTATCCCTGACAACAAAAATAAAAAACCTTAAGTATCATTAATTTATCCTCTTAAATAATCTATTTCTTAAATAGGTTGATGTAAAGCCCTTATTTTATTTGATGACCGTTTATATATTAATGAATATTTTTATTCTAAAAACGCTGTTTAGCTAAAAGGGAAAATATTAAAAGTAAATGCGAATTCGGAACAAAAACAAATAGTGATCCATTAAAAGTGTCATACAAATGACATGAAAATGAAAAAATTTACAGTCTAAAACTCCCCCCCCCCCAAGGGATTATTTGTTTTTGTAAATTCAGTTAACACTCTGAGATCCAATCAGTAAACACTCTCAAATCAAGTATGCCGCGGAATGTAGAATATCCGAAAGGGCGTTACATTAATGGGTCAATAGAAAAGATCTTGAACGACTACTACACTTGTCGTTTGAAAAAGATCAATTGGATTAATAAAATACTTGTTTGTTACATTAACTCATGGCTTCAAATGTTCAAACAAACTATATAATAGAAATCGTGTTTAATTTAAAAACAAATTGTCCCCGAAAGTGTAATATGACCCCCAATCTTAAGTTTTTGACTCTTCATGTTATTGACCACACAATGTATCTCGCACCTCGTGCCTTATTGACCAGAAAACCCTGCTTAAAACAAACGTCAACAAAAAGTTGGTGAATTCATAGTTTATATAAATCTATGTAGGACCGCAAATTCAAGTGTATGAATAAGCAACAAATGCAAACCAATCATAAAAAGTAATTAACATTCACTAAGCCATGACACCAGAAGCTCAGCATATTTGGAATCCAAATAAAAAATTTGCAACTAGGTGTCCCGTGAATGAAGTGATAACCCCGCAACGATCCCAGATTCGACATGGAATGGCGTCCGTTTCCCAGAGATAGCTTAGTCACCCAAACTGGGAATTGTCAATCACTAATAGATCTATCCTAAACATTTCCGCCTGCGCCCCACAACAATCATTCCCAATCACATCTATGCAATTAAAAAGTTACATGATCATTGGACAAAATGGGTTATGTGTAACTTAGGCAAACCCTAATCATTGTATAAAATGTACACTTGCGTCCAATTTTGTAAAACAAAGCATTTCTCACCCCAAGGAAGTGAATCGTATAAATAATTGTTAAAACATGGGGCTATGAACTCAACCTTAGAGCCTAGTTTCAATGAATGATAAAAATATCCAAGTAAGAGTAGTGGATCACACACCGTTAAGTACCTAATATGTACGGTCAAGTCTTAAGTTTACACATTTAAGCTAACGACCACATTGAATAAACTAAATCGCCATTTATAAGTTTATAGTATTCCGGTTATCACTTGTGATTTGTGCACAAAAGGATTTTTGTTGTATTATAAATTCTGATGGTTCACGAGAAACGTGAAGTCCGACATTAATAAATATACTACATTATTACCTGTTAAATTAAAACCCGTTTAAAATGTCTGAATATTTAAGTCGACATTATTTTTTAAGTGCTTTTCGTAAAATTTTTTATACTTTTCACAAATGTACCCTTATAGGTTTCTTAAGTTTGTTTACACTTAAGTCCCTAGGTAATATAAATATACCCTTTAAATATTTTAGACCTTTTAGTTTCGTGAAAAGAATTATAATAGTCCCTTAAGATTGCAAAAATGTAGTTTAGGTCCAAATAACATTACACATAAGTCACTTAAGTTTCAGAATGTTGCAAGAATAGTCCTCGGGAGTAAATGAAATACAAGCAATGACAATCCAATCCCTAAAGGTTTCGAATTATGGTTTATGTCCGCTTTGACTTGCGAACATTGCATATTACCCAAAATCCAAATAAACTTCAAACAAGATTCATATCTATGTTAGAAAAAGCTCTAATAATTTTTATAAAGTTTGTTTGGCTTATAAAATAAGCACATCCGAGCTTTTTATGGCTTAAACGGGGCCTTATCGGGCCGTTTCAGGTCTGTTTAGGCTTTGTTTAGGGAGGTCCCAATATGATTTTAAATATGTTCAGAAAGCCATTAATAACTCAATGGGGTTAATTAAGCTTAAAATAAGCTTGGTGGCTTATTGAAGTCTTAATTTTCGAGCTATTGGGCTTAACACCGTGGCCCAATTAGCTCCACCCAAATGAGAACTTAAGGGGTTTCCTTAAGCATTTTAGCTTATTTTCTATCCTAATTAAGGCCCAATAATTCTGTTTTTCAGTTTAGCTTATCCAAATAAGCTAATAAGCACTAGTTGGGGGCCGTTGTGGCGCCATTTAAAGAGCTCAAAGAGGTTTCTTAGGCTCTTGATTGGGTTCATTAAGTCTCAAGAGCACAAATGTCATTAAATAAGTTCATTTAAAATTGTTAAGGTAGGTAAATAAGCCCGAGAGAGTCTTATTAGAGGCTTATCCGTGCCACTTTTGGGCCCCGTGAGCCCACTAGTTTCCAACCCGAATGGTTAAAAAAAAAGTCCATCAAGCATCACTAGCTTATTTACCATTCCTATTAAACTTAAACGATCTTTTTATTTCCCCAGCTTATTCACAAAAGAGCAATAAGCTACTATGGGCCGGTTTGGGCCCTTATGGCCCCGTTAGGGGTTAGGAAAGAGTTTCTTTGGGTCCCTTAGGGTCCTTAACACATTAAGTCCCATTAAAGTGCTCAGGAGGTCGGTTTTACCCTTATTTTAGCTTATTCGATAACAATACGTCCCCGTCCGTTGGGCCCTATTGAGGCTCGATAGAAACCCGAAAAGGGTCTAGTGGTTTTGGTCTTAAAATCTCTTGGTCCAATGACGTCTTCTAGGATTTTTAGCAGACTTATGGGTTGTTTAAGCTTCCCAATAAGTTGTGGAAGCTTATTCGTGGTCGTTGGGCTTGTTTTGGGCCTCGTTAGTGGGCTGTTAGGTTTTTATGAGTCCATTAGTGGCCCGAGTGGTTTATTAGTGTAACATATGGGTCTCGTTAAATCATCTAGCACTAAAACAATGCGTCTAGCATTTCCTAATTATTAATCTAATTTCGCGGACCCATAACAGCAAACGTTCTTAAGGTCGAATATGTGTTCCCACACCCCCCCACTCATGTTTAAAACAATATTTCACGTATAAAACTTACGTCATGATCAAGAGAAGGTTTGTGTTCACACGACAATGGTTTCAAGTTGTCTTTACCCCTTGTACCCTTCCATACGAAACGCAAAAGACCAAAGTGGACTTGTGCCTAACAAGCTAGATGTTTGTGTTAAGGCTTACTTCGTGCACAAGCCACGTTTAGATCACGTACCGACCACTATACAAAGACCTTGTTTCATTAATTCGTGGGGGTGGGGGGGGGGGGGGGGGGGGGGGGGGGGGGGGGGGGGGGGGGGGGGGGGGGGGGGGGGGGGGGGGGGGGGGGGGGGGGGGGGGGGGCGTGAACCATGCAATGGACCAACCCATGCAACAGCTCATGCATTAGCGTACACGTTACAATGATTAGTGTCGCGAATTATACAAGTCTTGGCTAAGCGTAAACGAAAGATAACCGAGGCTTAGACAAATACTTACAAGAGTCCCTAAGCTTCCTTGGTTTGTGGCTTGCGTGTGGTGTGACGCGTAAACACCCAAACGAGTTTACAAAACCCCGAGCTTTAAAGACATTAAACCCAACTCCTTAGTCTTGTGCTTCCCTTCCCCCTTAGGACCTTATACTTCGAATCTTAAAGACTCCTTAGGGCTTCTTAGGGCCAAGTTTTGTCGTGTATGGTTCGGTTAAAAAGGGTATATCAAATATGAAAAGGAGTACGTGTGTATTAGTTTTATTTGTTTTGGGAGAGTGAAGGGTTGTAAGATGTTCCAAAGTGAATGTGGGAGAGTGTAATTTATAGTGATAAGCTTAGATATAACATTAAGGGTTCCCAAAACCAAGCCAAACCGTGCCCTAGGAAGTAAGTTTGTGAGGTTTAATTACTACACATTGATTATGGCAAAACCATCAAGTACCTATTGCCTAATTACACAAAATATTGTACAAGATTTACTAGGATAATGAGATCTTATGGTTTTTCTTTTTCGATGTTGCTTTCCGAAAAGTTATCTATAGAATAATAATTCACAACTCCTTATTAAACATTATGGTTTGATATATACTTGTAATATCTATGACAATATCATATTGTTTATACTTTTGAGTGCTTGTCGTATTGTATTAAATAATGTTGTCCTATACATAAGTGGGAGAAATCTTAAGTGTGTGCAAGGAAAAACATATAACAATATGATTATTGGTTTCTCTTGACCGCAATGTAAGAAAGCTAATAATTCTACTAGGACATAAACTCACAAGATGTTTGTTTCCCTATTATATTTAAGTGTCAAGATATATTATAAAGATAGTTCATTATATTGACTACATGTTTTAGTCAATATAATTATGGTTTGATTATATAATCATAATTATGAAGTATGTGATTAACTTGAAATTACTATTGAACTCAAGAGTTTGCGTTCATAATTACTTTAATTAGAATAATTATGTTCTTGCTAAGACATAATTATAAAGTCCTTGAATTTTTCAATGACTCATAACATAAGGTAAGTAGTAAAATTGTTATGTCTTCTTGATTAATACATGAACAATAAAGTCCTTAGAATTATAACGTATTCTTGACATGTTCTGTTTTCTTGAAACGCGTGAACATAGAGTTATTGTACTATTCAAAGATATATACGTTATAGCATGCATTTGGTTTTAAAATACTTGTTATTCAATTTGGCTTGACCCAATTGGTGAGTATTTGATCCAAAGAGAATTAAGTTATCTAAGGGAATTCTGATGGAGTCTCACAATTCTAATGCTCATAGAATATCACATTATTATGGTATGTCTAATGTGTTGAAACAAACTATATTCATATTGTTTGATTCCTGATAACTTAAATGGCTCTACCTCCAAAATCGATCAAGGTTAGAATTTTGCGTGTGTCATGAATACACTCAATATAGCTTCAACCTAGAAGGTATTTGTAGGTCCAACCCTAGATAGATCTTGACGCCTGTAAAGGTTGTAGAGCACTTATGTATTCACAAGCAACTCTATGAG
>BQNB010038166.1:0-48941 GCA_026074375.1 Tanacetum coccineum | reverse complement strand
TTTAACCTTAATATAATAGAGTTAAAAAGTGAATGAAAACGAAGATTTCATTAAAACGATAAGAGTAGAAACACATTTCGATGGGCCGGTGCATTTACGATACATTTGAAAAAAATCGTTGTTTTCTAAAAAATTAACACTACATTGAAAAATTTCATAGATGTCTTGGGCACCCGCGAAACACCCCCTGGCTCCGTCCCTTCACTTATTTAACACTAACACTTTTCAGAAACAAATTTAGACATAATTTAAGTGGCGAAATACACACCCTTGATGACCGCATACCGCCCAACAAACCAAAGTTAACATAAGAGCAAAATTGTCGCTAACATCCCTACCCGGAAAAGAATCTTAAAGGGACGGCCTCCACGTTGAGCCTTTTTAAATGCCCAAATGTAAGCCACTAAAATTCCACGAACGACGCCTAGTGTTGGTGATTTTAGTGTCATCGACTGCCATTTAGGTAATGATGATTTACTAGAGACCGATGAGATTTCATATTCGGCTCGGATACGAGTTAGGAAGTGTGAAGTGCACACTCGTTGAGCTAATATGAACTCGACCATGGCAGAAAAGCGGGGGTCAAGGGGGCCGCGCCCCAAAACCTAAACGATTTTTATAAATCTGTATTAAGGATTTACCTTAATTTCTCGCCAAAACCCAACTAACATAACAGTTGGTGAACATTTACATATCAACCGTTTTTAACTGTCTGAAACTTCTTTTTAATATATAGAAGTTATTGGTCTCAGAACAAGTACGAAAATATATACAACTTCCTTGATTGTTCTTGATTTATGATTCTGGTGCCTAGAACATAAATTGCATAATCCTTATATTATCCCGATAGAGATTTCGTGCAACCCAGGCATCTTGATAGGGTCGAAATACTTTATACGGGAAGTGGATTGTTACACGATAAAAGCGAGTTATCCAGAATCATCACACACACCCTAATTTCTCACACCTAAGGGCCAAGCCCACCTGGCCGAGTAAGGAAGCACCAGCAACAACGTTAGCGCACTTAGAGTAAGAATCCTTCTCTTTTAACCCATATGTTGTGTCGATGGCCTTTAAAAGCTGGTCATTTATGACTGCTGAGGCCAAAACCGTCCCCGTGAGTCAAACAAGGCAATCACCGACAGACCCGCGAAATTTAGATACAAAAATTTAACATCAGAATAACAGAACTAGACAAATGTTAGTTTAAAGTTTGATGGGCCTATAACAGGGCCAACCATAAGTGTATCACAGTCCCAACATCACACTAAATTGGACAAAGACGCATTAACCTAATCTAGTTCAACTTAGATAACACCTCTTGTAACTAATGGACAATCACTAAAAAACTAGGTAAATGACAATGCTGTCCTGTCCATATCAACACTAGTATGAGTATCCTAGGCCAAACTTAATGAAGACTAATTAGTCTTAAAAACTTTATATGCTTATAGAAACTTTTTTGTCCGCTTCTTCAAGTTAGCAAGAAAACTTAAACTAATTAGCTATCAAGACAAAAAATACAACCTATTTACCAATCCAAACCAAATGTATTCAATTGACCATAATGGACCTGACACGACTGAGAACTTATGATGTGATTCAATTTTCATTCTCGTCTCACATGGGTCTGATTGTGTCGGTGTATAGTAAATGAAACATATTTAATACACATAGGAGTACTATTTACCGTTACACTTTATCCGCTTCATTCAATTATCTCAACCACCAACCACTTTATCTTTAATAAACTAATAATAATCTCCTATAATTATTCTTTTTTACAACTTTAATAACAAACAAAACAATAAATTTGTTTTACTAAAAAAAGTTATAGTAAATATTAAAAGAATTAAATATTAACATTAAATGAACTTTTTTGTTTTTATTTGTCTACTTTGCAGGTACTTTTTATAGAAATTAAATCAGGCTCGTTTGTGAATTGAAATGCCTTCTCATTCGCGACATCAATTGCCGTTTGTGTTATTTGTCTTTTGTGAGTAAATTGTTATCGTTTGTACTATGATTGTACTTATGTCAAGCGCACTTTAAAAGAAAATTTGAAATGCGTCGTAGTTTTTCTAAACGCGCCTCTTTGTTCATTCAACAACGAAACGTGCCGGTATTGGTCTTTTCTTAAGTTTTCATGTCAGGAGGCGCATTTGAATTAAATAAGACACTAAACAAGATCGCGCTAGTGTTTGTCTGTAGTCATTTTTTAGTATTTTACTAAGCGCGTGTAAGTTAAGAGGCGCGCCTGTTTAATACGTGGGTAAACAAGAGGCGTTGATTAATATACGTGTCTTTGATCCAATGGAAGAAACTGGTTTAGATCCTTTTCGTAAAATCTATATGTGCAATCTGTTTTAGTAAAACCATATCGTAAAAGGTCCGTTTAAGAAATTTCCTCTTAAACTAGGAGCACAAACAACAAAATTAAAAACGCATTAAAAGATGAAAAACACAAAAACAATATCAAAGGAGACTAAACTCAAACTATCAGTGTATCCAAAAGCTGTATCTGTTCCTATCAGTGCGTGAATCTCTTTGACGGAAATCACTTTTCCTATTTCAAGTGATTATGTATAAAAAGCAAACCATACAATGTATCTGCTACTCCAATCAGTGTATCCAAACTACAACAGTGAACTACAACACCAGTCAATATGTTGATGATGCGTATATTGGAAATAGGGAAAACAGACTGCTTTTGTATACATTGATAGGAGCGTAGATACATTCTAGGGTTTGCTTTTGATACAGAATCACTCGAAATTACACAGATTTTTTAGAACATCTTACTTTTGACTGTGTTTTTCTTTTGATAGATGTAGATTATGGTTTTATGTGAGAAAATTTTGGATGTTAAATAGGGAGTTACTATTATTAGGTTTTGCTATTGTGTGGGTTGGGCTGGATCTTTTATATTAATGTTGGGCCAAAAATAATGTTTGATGTGTTTTGGTTTATTTGATTTGTATAATATTTTTTTCGTTTTAAAATAATTGTTTTTTTTGACAAACTAAAATATTTTTTTATTAATATTAATCTTTAATATTTTTATTTGTGTTATATAATCTTTGATATAGATTATACCAATGAAAAATACATTTAAAAACAATTCATTCATATATTTTACATCAAATATTATGAGTTGAGATCCTCAAAAAACAAGGGCAAAAAAAAAACAAATGGGTTAATCTTGACCCTCCATTTCAATCAAATTCAATGGTTCATATTCATTCATTCAAAGGTATATAGCTTTCATGTGTTTTCTTGTTGTTTTTATCCCTCGGGTCTTGTTTGGGGTTTCATCAAAAACACTCCGGAGTGAAATCCGGTGGCTCGGTCTTCATGAGTGAGGATTTTTCTCTTGTCTAGGTTCTCTGTAATTGTCAAGAGTTTTTTCATCCTTTTTCTAGCCCTCACAGTCAAAGCCTCGGGAAGATGATAGAATAAGTTGTTTTGTTCTTTTCTAGTTATTTAATTGTTCCCTTTGGCTTCTAGCGCCTTGCCTGACCTTTTATTTAATAATATTCTGTCGTTAAAAAAAAATAACCTAAATTATATCTCTCCTTGATTTGTTGCTTCATCTCCAACCCCGATTATTGCTGTCTTCCGGTCAAGTGGTCACCATGAGTATGATAGAACAAGATTTCTTTTTCAACGTTATTTTTCTTGTTGGAAGATAAATATTTGACGTTGTATCTCAATTTCTGTTTGCATGTGTAGAAACTTATTTTCTTCCATTTTCATAGTTGTTGCTTTAAAGAAAGACTCATGGGCTTCCTTCTCTTTGAAAAAGAGACGCGAGTGAACATTTTTCCATTGATCGACTAACATATTAACAAATGCTACGGGAGCAGTAGCTGAAGATTGTGATGAAACGGACGAGTATGACGGTTTCTTCTTAGCTTTGTCCCTGCTCATTAGTCGAACTTCTCGAACCTCTTCATCCTTATATCATTTGGAGATGATCACTTCATTTTGAGAATTAAATCACCATTGCTTAGTCTGATGTGTTGAATGAGTTGGTTTTGATGTATTTCATGTTTTGTTAGCATCGGCTTTGGTTTTGTAAAATTTGGCAAATCTATCTCTTGTTAATTTATATGTTATCTCAGAAGTTTCAACTGGACTCAATAGTGTAAGTTATGACGTACATCATATTATATTTAGATACGGCATTATCAAACACCACTTGGTCATTTGAGCCACTCTGGTTCCTATGTTTTACATTATCGTAAATCACACAAAATTCACCAACTTTAGGACGAATATGCGGTTTCCATTTGCAGTTGAGGACATCATAGCCACTTTTCGATTCCCCCGTT
Organism: Tanacetum coccineum; assembly: GCA_026074375.1. Lineage (NCBI taxonomy): Eukaryota > Viridiplantae > Streptophyta > Magnoliopsida > Asterales > Asteraceae > Tanacetum > Tanacetum coccineum. Next base: position 44,607 of record BQNB010038166.1, on the reverse strand, counting down.
TCCCTCTAAAAGTATTCTTGTACAGCCATCCACAACCCGTGACTCTTTTGAGGATTTTCTTTGACACTATTTTCAGACGTGTTGATTCAAGCTTTACATAACACTAACTCTTCTTTTTGGGTCCATGAAATTCTAGCGTCTTCTTTTGTTGTTGTTTTGGCTTTTGGAAGTCTTTTTGACACCTTCTTTGTTATGACAGTCACCTCTTCCACTAGAGAGTCGTCTTGAACGGGTTTGAATGGACCACCCGAAGCTTGAGCCAAATAACAATGTTGACTACAAAAAAAGATTGAAATATTCTACCTCATCAACATTAAAACAGTGAATCGGAGAATAATGTTGAGAATTTTGAAATTGGCATGTTGGTGGTGACGATGAAGCGTGAAACATTTGTGGACGATACAAACTGTGTTGTTGTTGTTACATTTCTTGGTTTATAGGTAGCGTATAAACGGATGTTTTGGTAATAGTGTTGTTGTTGTATTCGTATAACAAAACTTGGGGTTTAAAATTAACGGTTGGTAAGTGACCTAAAAAAAAATTAGAATGGTTGTTGGAAACGTTTTGTTGGCGTCAGGTTTTGTTGAGTGTTGCGGTTTTGAGACATTTTTTTTGAGTTGAGAGAATCGAGTGTTTTAAAAAGAATGTGTTTGAAAGTGTGAATAAATTTGAAAGCGATATTGAGGTATTTATAAGGATATATACTTATATAAATTTTTAATGATTTTATTTTTAAATAGATGTCAAATGGGTACTTTCTTTTTATCGTTGGTTTTTGTTTTTGTGCAACCCAACTCCTCATGAATCGGTCTTGACATCGACCGAATCTTCGTTTTACCTTGTTGGAGAAGTGTCTCGTGGACGAGGCGTAATAAGGAAGACGTGTCTTCAAAATCTCACGACTCAGTCTTAAAGGCTTTACTGCGCGTGACCTAACATTGATATAGGTCTTTAGGAGATTGCAACCTAATTTGGTTTTAATGGCCTAAGTGAAATTAACTCGACAAGTATGCTTAGTTAAATTAAAGAACAGTTGAATTTCTATCAGTCGACACACGACTATATTGTCATAAACATGAATAACTACAAAAGTTCGTAAAAAATAATTGAGGGTAAACTATATATTATTGCAAGAATTCTTTTAGTTTCTTGATAGTTTTTTAATAAAATGATGTTAAAAAATATATATATTATTGCAAGAAAAATATAACGATAAAGTATGCTTCATGAGTCATGACCCCACAAAGGATATGCATGTGATGTTGGTGGTAGTTGGGCAAACCAATAAAATATCATACACATCACAAACGACTCTCTTTTTCTTATCTACAAATATTAGTATCAGTTTTGTACTTGCATTTTCAAATAAGGTCATCTTTGTTTTGAGTAGTGTTTAAACGGTAATTTCTCCGTCTCAAAATAATTGTTTTCTGAAAAAAAACATACAGTTTAAGAAAAAAATGCATTTATTACTGACAGTTTTACCTAGCTAATTAATTAAAGTGTTTTTAAAAAAATTTATAATAATAATTTCAAACAAGGGTAATATAATAAACTTGATCAAACTTCTCTATCTATTTTTAATAGTGGACAATTAAATTGAAACATCCTAAAAAACACGTGAACAATAAAAATAGGACGAAATGAGTAATATACAACAAGTGAAAGTTGAATTATACAGGACATAACAAAAGATGGGCAAATCGCATAAAAAGGTACCCATCTTAGGTCCAATTTCAATTAAAGGTACTGGTCTTTTTTCCTCAATTTAAGATATCGATCTTTTTTTGTTGTTGCAATGTTGGACAATTAACAGGTTTACAGGTTAAATTTTTAACGACCGTTATTTTATTATTGCATCGTTAGTCCTTTATATTAACAAGCGTTTGTAATTAACTCAAAATTTGATTTTGTTAAAAAATTTATTTTTACTTATTTTTAAAACTTATACACATTTTTATACATGGTTTCATACACGTTTTTATACACACATTTTTTATGCTGTTTTTTATAACACATTTTCCTACAATTTTTTTTAAACAATACAAGTTTTTTCTACATGCTTTTTATCCACGTTTTATGCATGCATTTTTATACACATTTTTTTTTACACGGTTTTTCATACCAAATTTTTTTACATCAAAACACTTTTTTATAACATATTTTTATTCACGTTTTTTTACAATAAATTTTTTCCTCGTTTAAAAAAAGGCCATATAATGTGCACATAAAAATGTTGTCTATAATATTATGTATAAAAATGTATGTATAATAACTCTGTTATTTTTCAAAACATTGCATTAAGAAAAAATGTGTCTATAAAAACCTATATAAATCTGTGTTTATAAAAAACAGTAATCCTGTATAAAAAAATGATGGCTATCATAATCATGTATAGAAAATATGTCTATAAATCTGTATACAATGGTGTCTATAGAAACATGCATAAAAATACGTGTCATATAAAAAACCTGTATAATAAATGTATGTATAAAAACTGTATAAAATTGTATGTATAAAACGATCGTTAATATAAAGGCGGGGGGGGGGGGGGGGGGACTAACGATGCTATAATAATAATATCAACGTCGTTAAAAGTATCCTGCCAAACTCTGTTATTTGTCCAACCATGATGCAACAAGAAAAAAGATCGATACTTTCAATTGAGAAGAAAAAAAGTTCAGTACCTTTAATTGAAATTGGAACTAAGATGGATAATTTTTTATGCGATTTACCCAACAAAACATCATGAAACTTTGGTCTAAGACCACGGTAGCCATTAGCTCATTAACGATTTTTTGATGAAGCAATATTAGTGAGAATATTCCAACCATATGGCTGATCCAACATTGGCATATAATTTTTTTAGAAAATTACTATCTTTCTCTTCACGTTAACTAGAGTTGTAAATCAAATAAACGTTCAGTTAACGTTTTATGAATTGTTTGATGAAAAGTCCAATTATTTCGCTTATTGAATGTTTTATGGATTGTTGATGAAAAGTCCAATATATGTTCGCCTTTTTTATTAAATGGAACGAATATAAACATATATTTAAACGTTTTATTTAGTTTACAGAATGGACCATGAACAAAGTTTTTTCCCGATCCATATTATGTTCATGAACCTCTAATTTTTCGCTGGAAAATGTTCGTTTACGTTCATTTATTTGCTTATGTACATATATATCGTATTTTTATATCATATACTATTATAATTGGGTTAATCCTAACAAAAACATACTTTTAACATAAATCTTTATGTATATTTTGTTATTTTTATGCTCTCACTAGTAGGTTAGTTTAGTGTATTAATTTCCTAACATAACCATGACCATGAACGATCTTATTTTTTTTAAGTTAACATAAATGTAACAGATGTTCGCTTAAATTAATAGTGTGTGTTTATTTTGTGACAATTAAAATTAATACAAAACAAGAAAAATAAGAGTTCGTCCGTTCGTTTGTTACGTTATTACTGCTATGATTTTACCTACAAAGGAAATATATATGCCTAGTGCAACCTTTTTACTTGAACCTTTTGAATATGATTTCTGACTATTTGTTCATGCTTATTCTTTTACACACATAAATTTACAATATGTCTTTTGTCCACTCATTATTTTTTGTGATAGATTATAAAAACCTCTTTTTTTTAATAGACGAAAATATTATAAAAAGACAAAAGTCAAAAACACAAACACAAAGATAGCTTTAAGCAAGAGCCAAAAGAAAAAGAATGTACAATCAAACACCAGCACTACTCTAAAGAGAAACAAACACCAAGCTTAGGAGAACTACAAACTATAAAATAGCCACTTCTTTGGGAGCTCTAATCCAATGAAACCAAGTAGCGCGACATTTAGAGGAACGATTTGAAGTCCACAACAAAGATAATCTTTGTATCGCCGGAAATATGTCCTCGCGAAGAGCCAAAGAGACCTCTTCATCTGACGGAGCATGCATAATTTTATTCCTCCATTTCCACACAAACCAAATAAGAGACAAGCACACAGCGTGAAAAAGCTTCAATTTCCACTTATCTTTAGTGAAATCAAAATTTCTTTGAGGATGTCACAAAAGAGTATAGGAAAGGGGACTTTCAATCATCTCCAAGTTTCATCACACTACCTTTAACTTTAGGAATAAGTAAGAAAATGATCACGAGACTCTTCAGCACAACACAAATTAGAGCTTATCCGACGTATGAAAAGTAAGACCTTACGTTCGCACTAAGTCTCACCTGGTTGGGAGTCGATCAGAGGGCGGGTTCGCAAAGCACAACATTTACTTTGCGAGGCACCATGAGTTCCAAGAGAAAGAGGAGCAGAAACTTCATCTAGAATTCACTCTTAACATGAATAGCACGACACAACAGAGCGCGACTGTAAACGTGCGTGAAGAAGTCAAGGCCCATCCCATTTCTCATCTTGAGCTTCATCTTAGGGTAAGACATTTAAGTCAGTCAACTAGCTTTGTAAGATCTCCAACAGCTAGCCAATTGGTTGAGTCCAAGCCACTTACCTGCCGTAACATTCAATCTTTATTAGAAACCCATTCTATCTGACCCAATTAGACATCCTGTAAAGACCTCTCTTAAAAAGCCATTTATATCCTCTCTGGTTTTTCGTTTTTTTTATTCATAATTCTGTTTATATTATAAAACCATGAAATGAAAAGTGCGGAACAAAAATTATAAAGTTTAACAAGTCAAAATTATTATATAACACAAAAAAATCGAAAATACGAATACTGATAAAAAGATTATGTTCTACCGTTAACAGGGAAGTCAAAGAGAATCTTTTGTACTATTTAGTATTATTTGATAGGGCACAGAGTACCAATAATAGTACATTTTCTCTAAATGTAAACAATCAGTTATGTTATTTGTCAAAATCATGAGAGTAAAAAAATAAACAAGAAGACGGTATATTTGTGACTTGTTGAGAGGTCAAACATATGGCTTTAATGGTTCAGGATGAAATCATAAAGCATAAAGATTCAAGATGAAATCTGAAAGTATATGTTTCTAATGATTCAAGATGAAATCACCTATGTGAGAGAGAAGTGGGGTCGCTTCGAAGGGAATTGTGGGGGCGCAATTCCTAAGAGCTCTTGCAGAACCAGGCTAGTGCTCATGACCATGACGGGCACGACTATGAGGACTTGACAAGGTCAGGGAGAGTCCTGTGTGAGTATGTATTGTCGTCTACATAAACGGGTGTTGAGTTCAAGGACATCGCGTCTACTCAGACCTAGGAGACTAAGTGCATCTCACAAGGGAAGGTTCAAAGGGTCACACCTACCTATCCTATGCAGGACTTAACCGCAGAAATTTTGCCGAAATTTTCGGGTGTTTTCGACCGATCTCCATTCATGTGGGGGATTGTTGGAAAAATATGGTTTTGCAAAGTGAGGATTTGCAAACTTTGGACACTATTTAATATATGTAGATGTTAGATATCTTTATATTAGATTGGGGCTTTGCGTTCTCCTCCAAGAGAGCTTCGCAACGAGCCAAATTATGTCCAAAATGGAGTAGAGATGAATGAGATATCGTGACTCAAAGTGAGGCACGTGGAACACGAATCTGGAACTATCCCACATCGCCCAAAGTATGAAGTGGGATTGGGTTTATAATGAAACCTTGGTAGTTGCTTGTAAATTCCTTTGTGGGGTTTATGCTCCCACGTCTACGCGCGGGGGGGGGGGGGGGTGCAAAAAATGGATTTCTGGGCCAAGTTGGGTTCGGTTCCACTGAACTCATGCGAGCCCGCGCGACCTGCGGACACGAATGCAGCTCCGGTGGTTCACCTACGCGCCTATCTTTTTGCTACCAGTTTTGTTATAAGGTTCCAGAATATTCTTGATGCTACCAGCTTTGAGATTAGAATGTTGATAAGTTCAACATTTCAAAATCGTGTGGATAGTGACCCGGCTGAATTTTAGCAACCATCTTTGGCTTGTTGACCAAGATAGGGTTTGCTTATATACAGCACAATTCTCATTCAGTTTTTTAGATACACAAAAAACGAACTCCAAAATAACCATACGCAGCAGCTTAGAGCGGCCTTCCAGCAGTTATCATCGATTTTATACCGCGATCCTTTCCGTAATCTTTCAGGTCAGATTGTCTAGTCCGGCTGTACAACAGCTTTGGACGTTGTACCCTGGGAAACAGACGGCGAATCTGTTTTAAGGGAATCGTGTTAAACACGAGCCTCGTTCTTTTACTGCTTTAATTATCTGTTAATTCTTGCTGTTTATTTGCTTGTTAATGTTATTCGATTTATGATATTAAAAGTATCCAGGTTTCCCAACAATAATAAAATATATGATAGACAAACATAAACAAATATATGATAAAAAGGAACGAATAATCGGGCGTTTACGAACATAAATGAACGGACAAGACTTTTGTTGATGTTCGTTCTTTTAACTAAATGAACGTAAAATGTTGTTCATGTTCGTTCAGTTAATAAATAAACGAATTTTTTACTGAACGTTTATTTCGCTTACAGCCATAGTTGTGCGCTTGCATTTTGTTTATATAATAAATAGGTTTGATCTAAATGTAGCGGTTATATAATTGATACGAGAATATGAATTACATTTTGCGTACGCCGAATTTGCTTTGTTTTCATGCGATTTGGGAGGTCATTTTATTGTACGATCGATATAACCAAGAAGGTCATTGCCGATCAGTGTTGAGTAGAGTTGTGGACGCCAAGCGAGAAAGCTAGAATGGGTGAGTTTTGTTGGAAAGTGTGTGTTGGAATATGGTAGTCGGATACGCATGTTATACAACTAGAAAGTACGTGAGCCTATCGGGGGCACACACGTTAAGACACGAAGAGTACGTTTATTAAACATTTAATATATATACATGTTGTATTTATTATTAAAGGTTTAAAATGCTTCATGAAATGATTTTAAATGACCGTTAGTTACCGTTATGATTTTATAACTAACTCAACGAGTATTTAAATATAAATCGAAGGGACTAAGATTGACAAAACCGGAACCTTGTGGGTCCCACTTGTTGGCCGGCCCATATAGCTTCTAGAAGGGTGTTTGGGATCAAATTTTGAAGATAAGGGAATATGTGTTGTTATTTGATAAGGATTATAAGGGTATCCTAGTTTATCTACAACTAGGATTTGATGGGTATATAAATATCCCATCCCTTTCCCTCATTGAGATACATGATCCCATCACAAACATACATCTCCAAAAGTGATCGATTCACATCACACTAAAAAACCCTTATTAGCTTTCTTTTCTTCCACAGTGTTCGACAAACAGCAAGTTATAATACATATACTTTGCATGCATATATTTGCATGTATACATTAGATAACGTATGGCATGTTTATGTTTCACTTGCATGCAATATTTAATTGCAACCAGTGATTCGTTATCCCTTTTCTTTTGTAAAGGGTTCGATCGATATTCAATCAAGAACACCAAACCTTAGATTGTTCGTGGTGTTTATTCGTGAAGCAACGACTAGCATGGTAGTGTGCTTGTTCGACGTGTTGTGTGAGCAACTATAGAGGTGGTAATTTAATCACTGAAGTTTTCAAGATTAAGATTCTCGTTTATTGACTTTTTTCATTAAACATAAAGGTTAGTGTTTCTTACTTTATACGTGTATCAAACTAAATCCATCCGTTGCATACGCATAGTAAATGGTTTACTAGTTTCTAAAATCCCAACAGTGTGTTGGTGCTCGCAGTTGAACAAATTCTGCCATGGAAAAGGAAAATGAGGATCACGATGCGTTTAAGCGTTTTAGGCTCTTGATACCATATAACAATATGGTGATGAAATGAAAGAGTGAATATGTGTATTTTCATTAGCGTACATGAACAATACATATATAGTACAATGTTTGATAACCTTCAACAAACTTTACACTTATAATGACGAGTCCCGTGATAGCTAGTCAAGGTTTATCCTCTTGATATGTGAAATGGTTTGTTGTAGCACGTGTGGTACTAATAGGAGGTTCACAACAAAATCAATGCATACGCTAAAGATTTTCAAGTTCTAAAAACAATAACAATAATCTCTTTAAAATTAGAGTAAACTGCAAAATACATCCTTGTGGTTTGAACTTTCCCACATAATACATCCCTGTCAGAAACTATTGGCAGTATACATCCTTCGTTAGGCAAACGTTTGCCACAATACATCCATGAGGACGAACGACGCAAATATTTTTCCGTTATCTTCTCACGAGGGATGTATTGTGTAAAAAAACCACAGGGATGTATTTTGAAAAAAAAATAAAAAATTTTTAATTTTTTTTTGTTTTTTAAATTTTTTTATAATTTTTTTTAATTATTATTAATAATATTATTATTATGATTATTATTATTATTATCGGTCTTTTTTAATTTTTTTATATTATTAATAATTTTTTTTGTTTTTTTATCTGTTTGGTACTTTTTTTCGTTTCTTTTTCTATATTATTAATAAATTTTTTCGTTTTTTTTTCTATATTACGTTTTTTCGTTTCTATATTACGTGTTTTTGTTTTTTCTATATTACGTTTTTTCGTTTCTATATTACGTTTTTTCGTTTCTTTTTCTATATTACGTTTTTTTGTTTTTTTATATTATTAATAAATTATGATCATTATCGGCCAAAATTTTATTTTTGTATATTATTAATAAAAAAAGATTATCTGTTTGGTACGTTTTTTTTTTGTTTTTGTCCGTTTTTCTCCGACGTTATTATACGTTTTCGTACGTTTTCATATGCTTTCATCCGCTTTTTTATCCGTTTTTCGTTTTTGTCCGTTTTTCTCCGACGTTATTATACGTTTTCATACGAAATGTATCAAAAAGTATAAAAACGTATTAAAACGTATAAAAACAAAAAAACAATGTGCAAAAATGTAAAAAAACGTAAAACGTACAAAAATGAAAAAACGTACGTTTTAATACGTTTTTGTACATTGTTTTTTTCGTTTTTGTACATTTTAATACGTTTTTATACGGAAAAAAGGGGATAAAAACTGATAATCAATAAGGATGAAAATGTACAAAAGCGGACAAATCAGAAAAAAAACGTACAAAAACGGATAAATAACTTATAAAACGTACCAAAACGTACAAAATCGTATAAAAATTACCAAAACATATTTAAACTGATAAACGCGGATGAAAGCGTATGAAAACGTACGAAAACGTATAATAACGTCGGAGAAAAATGGACAGAAACGAAAAAACGTACCAAACAGATAAAAAAACAAAAAAAATTATTAATAATATAAAAAAATTAAAAAAGACCGATAATAATAATAATAATCATAATAATTTAAAAAACCATATAACAATATGGTGATGAAATGAAAGAGTGAATATGTGTATTTTCATTAGCGTACATGAACAATACATATATAGTACAATGTTTGATAACGTTCAACAAACTTTACACATGAGTCCCGTGATAGCTAGTCAAGGTTTATCCCCTTGATATGTGAAATGGTTTGTTGTAGCACGTGTGGTACTAATAGGAGGTTCACAACAAAATCAATGCATACGCTAAAGATTTTCAAGTTCTAAAAACAATAACAATAATCTCTTTAAAATTAAGAACCTAAATTAGAGATGAGACCTAATTGACAATCCTGCGTCTTTTGATGAAGTGTTTGACTTATTTTTCACTGATTGTTGTGTCAATCCTCCATTGCTTATTGTCTTCTCCAACATCTTCATCGATTAGTTTTGATACTTTTGCGGTATGTGTAACCTGCCTAACCCTTCTAGACCAAACTTGAAGAATACTTCTGCATCTGGAAAATAAAGTTCATAAGCAACAACTTGACTGTATCTCTGTATGTGACTAATAGCCAAATGCTTGTTCACTATAATAGAAGAGTAGGGTTGGATCCGTTGGAAACCCTCGTTTCCTTCCTTATCGAAGTTGGACAGTCGTGTGAAAGGGGAGTTTAAATCTATCCAACAAGATGTTGTGATTGTTCGCGTTTTATGGGTAGATGCTTCTGGACAGGCCATGTGACGGGTAAGTTTTCACTAAAGAGATTCTTCTTTATTACTTTACTTTCTTTTTATTTGAGTTTATGTAATTAAAAAACGTTAGCCACTGAGTTTGTATACATGGCTTTCAGGTTGTCCCACAACAATGATTTAATAAATTTGTGAGGGAGAATGGGTTAGGTCTAACCTGTGCCTCTATGGGCATGAGTTCAACAATGGATGGTCCAGCTGATGAGACCAATCTGACCAGAACCGGTGAGATCAGACTCATACCCGATTTATCAACCGAACGTAAAATCCCATGGTAAATATTTATTTGAAAACATGTAAACTAGCAATACTAGTTTTACCCAGAAGTTCCAATTTCACATTTGCATCCTGAAATGTTCTGTCACCGTACGATATGTGTTGACAATGATACGTGATCATCACTCTCTTCAGACTTATATTATGTACTTCTTTTCTATTACTTAGATGACACTATTTATTCTAATGGATATTATCATCTCTCTACAGGATGATGCAGGAAGAAATGGTTTTGGCTGACATGCACTTATAACCTAGTCAAGTGTGGGAATATTGGCTAAGAGAAACACTAAGACGAGTTTCAAAAGTTTTGAAAGAGGAATTCAGCTTGGTATATTCAGATAGTTTAATCATTATGCTTGAAATTTTAATTATGCATGGTGTTGAGATGGTCGGTTGGGTAACGGGTGCGGGTCAAAATGAGTCGGTTTCGATACTAGTTAAAATGAGTCTTTTTTACGGGTGGAAACGGTGTCGTCAGCTTGACCTGAAATCCGTTTCTTATCCACTTATTTTTATACAATAATAAATAATAAATTGATTAAACTTAAGTTCGAAAGCAATAAGTAGATAACAATCAAAATCTTTGAATGCTGAGATTTGCGAGGTTGTATGAGTTATACACTTCAGGTGAATTTGAACCCATTTGACTGGTTCCCTATATAGCTAGTTTTCTTAAAGTGGCGCGTTTGGGATTAAAATTACCCAAATCTGCTCGCTATAAGTAAATCATACGAATTTGCCACATCTGAGGTTGTGTTTAACCCAAATCTGACGCATTTGAATGGTTAAACAAGTAGAGTGCAAAATTTTGTCTTCTTGACATGTAAAAATGAGGCACCCATAGCGAGTAGGTGTGGTCATGGACACCATTCAATTTTTTACACTCTCGTTAGCCCTATAAGCTTTGAAATAAGATCCTGACATGGTTACTTAGCATTTGAATGCCTTTTATGCAGGAAATGAATGCTGGCTTTGAAAATGAATTCTTTTTGTTAAAGAGTCAGACTAGGGATGGCCACGAAGAATGGGTCCCATTTGACACGTCACGATACTGCTAAACATCTGCGTTTGATGATGCTTCCCCTATATTACATGAAGTTGTTTGTTTTTTTTGTTGAAAAGGTGAAGTATTATTAATTAGAAAATGATTACAATCAATACACAAAGGATAGACTTTCCTCCTATTACACACAATCATACAATCTAATGCATTCGAATTGAACCAAAGAAAAAACATCTCTGAACCTATACTGCTTTTATCAGACAACTAAGCCTTCTCAGACATTTGTGACATTCTCTGATAAAACCGCATCTTTCATCTCAGATGATATCCCCAAACACCAAAAATAAGTCAGACAACAAGTCTAACTGTTACTTCTCCTTTTAATTCACCAAACACCATAGTCTCTTGACTACATTTTTAATTCAATTCATCCACATCTCATTCAACCTACAACCACAATAAGACTGATGGAATTAAATTGGCGTCATCAAGAAGACTATAGCTCCCATTCACTAGTAAATGAGGGGCTATACCAATACTAGCTACATTTCCAAACCATTTATACCTAGAACCATATCAGCAGCCCTACTTCACTGTTATGATCAAGGGTAAAGAGGGTCAGGCATCACTAGCATGGAAACACACACCCTCACTTACATCCATCCTATCCTCCTATGGTAGTGTATATCTTGGACCAAAAAGTGTCATCTTCCACCACTCTCTATTCCAAGCAACATACACTACCCACCCAGACTATATACCCTTCACAAGGAATAACCAACTTTATGGTACATTTAACTGAATAAGCCCCCATATTAAAACAGCTAATAAACCAGCCCCCCTTCCAAGGCAAAACTGGAAGAATTAGCATGTTCAATAGGAGAAACTTAACCCGGAAAACTCCAAAGTATAAGTACTATTACATTGCTATAGCCTGGCAATTCCTGTTTAAAAAAGCTACTAATAATTTTAAGTTAGCTTTCTTAGCTACCATACAATGCTAGAGACAGCAATATCAGGCAAAATTTTTCCAACAAAACATCTTAATCCCCAAGTATCAGCCACTCTTAAAACAGAATTTGAGCTTCTAACTCTCAAACACATTAACATGTCTTCAATGTTCTTTGTTATAGCCCTCAATAGTTCTACTGTTCTAAGTGTGTTCTGAAAAATTCTTTTGTTTCTTTCATTCCAAATAAAGTACACAGTTACAGATAGAATAGAAGCTTAGTTTACAAATCTCTAAATATAGTTCTTGTTTGCAAGACTTGTTTCAATAGGCTTATTCACATTGCTAAACTGTTTTTCTTCTTCCCTACAAATCTGCGGGGGGGGGAGGGGGGGGGGGGGGGGGTATCTTGCTTCTGGGGAGACTGAGCTGTATCTCTGGGCTGCTAATCTTGAGAAATCTGATGGATGATCTGTATCTGTGAGAATCTGGAGCCTTTCTAACTACTTTGATCCAGATCTTTTCAGAATAAGAGCATTCAAAGAACAAGTGTCTATGACTGTCAGTGCACTTTTTACACAAAGCACACGTCAAGTCATTCCCCTGAGCCCAAGCCATTCTATCTTGAGTTAGAAGTTTTCCTTGAATTTCCATCCAAAGAATAAAAGCCTGTTTAGGATTACACTGTGAAAACCAAACAACATGATACCAGCTCACATTAGGCCAGTTATCACTGAGACTTAGCCACACAGCTTTTATAGAGTAATTACCCTCTTTATTAAGGTTATCCACCTACTTGACAGCATCATTCCCTGAGTTAAGTTTGGGATAATTATTATAGATTAATTCTGTAAAAACACTCGTCCACCATTCAGCATGCAGATCCAATTCCATTATCTAATCACATCAGCCAAACACCAGCATGTTGTAAGCCTAGCATCATATATGTCCTGTTAGAAATAACCTATCCAGAGGACCTGAGCACACATCTGTCATGCATACTGATAATGGACCAACTTATACACACATAAGTTTTATCTATCTATGCTGTCCTAACATATACTTCCACCCCTAACAGTCCAGAACTACGGCTTTTAATCTCCTATATACTTTTATTTTTTAACTTCACCGTATTGACCCATTTAACCCACATTGACTCCTTCCTCTCTATAATCTTCTAAATTTGAGTGACCGATAAAACTTCATTCCATTTTTTAAGAGGCTTTAAACCCAAACCCCCTTGCTCCTTAGGCCTACAAACCAGATTCCATGCTACTCTGGCTTTCCTTTAAGCAGAACTCCCATCATTCCACAAAAATCTTTTGAAAATTTTCCTAAAGTTCTTTATGACAGTTTCTGGCAGCATATGCACTGAGGCACAATATTGTTACATAGTAGAAAGTACTGAGGCAATAATCTGAATTATCCCAGCATAAGACAAAAACTTGTTTCTCCAACAATTAATTCTTTTTTCTACATTCTCAATAAACCAGCAGAGTCTTTGACCCCCAACCTTTTAGCCGGGTAGTAATTGAAAACCAATATTTACATGGAAGTTCCACATTTGAAAGAAAGAATTTGCAGCATATCAACCTTTTCATTATTGGGAACATTTCCAAAAACTATTGTACTCTTGCTGAGATTTGGGTAAAGACCAGATACTCTACTGAACTCATCAAGAGATTTCTTCACCACTCTTAATGATTCAATATCACCATTACACAAAACCAATAAGTCATCTGCAAAGCACATGTGTGTGAGTTTAAGATTACTACACCCATAGTGATATTTGAAGTGAGCAGCCTCATTAACATTCTTGATCATTATCATGTTGAATACCTCCATAACTATGGTAAATAAGTATGGGGAGATGGGATCTCCTTGCCTTAATCTCCTACCACCCTTAAAGAATCCTTTTCTTTCTACATTAACACAAATAGAAAAGGATGCTATTTTGATGCAAGTCATAATCATGAAACCCAATAATTTGCAGAAGAGTAAATTGCATTTTTGGTCCCTAAGGTATGAAGCCAATTGCAGGTATGGGACTCGTAACTTTCTCAATTGCAGTGATGGTCCCCTATTTTTCATGGTTTGGGTTGCAGGTTTGGTCCTTTTGGGTTGCATTTTTTGTCCCTGTGGTTTGGCCAAATTGCAGGTTTGGTCCCGGCTGGGATCTCCTTGCCTTAATCCCCTACCACCCTTAAAGAATCCTTTTATTTCTACATTAACACAAATAGAAAAGGATGCTATTTTGATGCAAGTCATAATCATGAAACCCAATAATTTGCAGAACCTCTTTTAAGAATTCCCAATTAATGGTGTCATAAGATTTTTGAAGATCAATATCCATAGCACATCTTCTGTTATGCCCCCTTAGTAGTTCCTTAGTAATGAGAATGTTGTCTTGTATGTGTTCGCCAGAGATAAATGCACTCTGATTGAGGCTCACTATCTTACTCAGACCACTTTTAATTATATTAGTCAGAATTTTACTGATAATTTTGTATAGAACATTACAGCATGCAATTGGACTAAAATCAGACACCCTATTAGGGGTATCTATCTAAGGCACTAAAGCAATTAATGTTGCATTAATTTCCCTAAGAATTTTACCAGAGCTGAAGAATTCTCTTATGGCCATGCATATCTCCTTCCCAACAATCTGCCATGATTTCTTGTAAAAACATGCAGAGTATCTATATGGACATGCTGCTTTGGATAAATCAATATAAAAAAGAGTAGACTTTATTTCCTCATTTGTGACTTCTCTAATCATTTCCTCAGCTTCCTCTGGAGTAAGCTTTAAATTCACTATATTACCTAATGAATTAAGAGGAATTACTGACATTGAGGTTCTAAGGAATTTGTTGAAGTGATTCACAAACTGATCAGAGACTTCATTACCAATATATCTAATACCATCCTCCCTACAAATAGATTCCACCCTACTTTTATGCTTCCTGGCTTTCAAAACTCAATGGAAGTAGGCAGTATTCCTATCACCTTCTTTAAGCCACTTAATCTTAACTTTATAATGCAACAATTTGATTTCATCTTCAGCTGCAATTGAATATTCCTCAAACAAAAGAGCTGCAATCTCTTTTTTATCATTGTTAAAAGGGCTAAAGCTACAAATGAGCAATATACTTTTGTTTTTGTGCTAATATGAGTAACCTACTTGTTAAAAATACCTACGAAGTTTCAAAATTGTCCCGACTTCACCAACGAACTAAATTTCGTACTGTCTAGACCAACGAACTTGTTTATTATGTGACAATATGACCAATATGACCGGCTACATTTTCCACGTCATTTTTTTTTATTTTTTTTTATTCCACATCACCCTCAACCATTTCTCCTCCATCACCACCACCATTTTTCTTTGGGTCAATGTCATAAAATACCTACGAAGTTTCAAAATTGTCCTGACTTCACCAACGAACTAAATTTCGTACTGTCTAGACCAACGAATGAAGCCACTTACGGTTGTGTTATATTCTGGTTGCTGGTCTCATTATTATTGTTGACCGATTTCTACCGTTTTCGTCCGTTTTTGACCGATTTTGACCGATTTTAACCGTTTTCGACCAATTCCGACCATTTTTGACCGATTTCGCCCGTTTTCGACGATTCCGATCGTTTTTGACCGATTTCCACCGTTTTTGACCGATTTCCACCGTTTTTGACCGATTTCCACCAATTTCGACAGTTTTTGACCGATTTCGACCAATTTCGATCGTTTTTGATCGATTTCGACCGTTTTTGACCGTTTTCGTACGTCTTCGACCAATTTTTACCGATTTTGATAGTTTTCCACCAATTTCGACTAATTTCGATCGATTCCGACAGTTTTTGACCGATTTCGTCCGTTTTTTACCGATTCCGACCATTTTCGATCGATTTTGATCGTTTTCGACCGATTTTGACAGTTTTTGACCGATTTCGACCGATTTCCACCGATTTTGACAGTTTTTGATAGAGTTTTGAATGTATTTTTCATTGGTATAATTTTTATTAAGTATTATATAACACAAACACAAATATTTACAGTCAAAGTTGATGAAAAAAGACCTCAAACATTCCATTGTGGACACTTAATATGGGACGGATGAAATACATATTTATGATATGAGTGATATCATAACAATAATTGAAAGTTCGTTGGTCTAGGCATGACGAAAATTAGTTTGTTGGTCAAGTCGGGACAATTTTGAAAGTTTATTGGTATTTTATGGCTTTTACCCTTAATTAATTTATAAAAAACAAAAAAACCGGTTCAGCGTGGAAGGTAACTGCCACGTGTCAGTCAAAATTTATAATATGGGTGATATTAGAACAATATTTGAAAGTTCGTTGGTGTAGGTAGGACGAAATTTAGTTCGTTGGTGAAGTCGGGACAATTTTAAAACTTCGTAGGTATTTTATGACATTGACCCGTGAAGTAATTCTGAGAATGGTAGTACTATTGATATCCTTTTAGTATTTTTGTACCATCATTAATACTTGATGTATTGATAGGACACGACAGTTTTTTTATGTTTTTTCGTTCTGTATTATTTGCATTTTACAATTTTCGACTTGTAAAATTTTATAGTCTCTGTTCTGCATTTTTTAGGCAGTTTTACTCACTTTATTAATAGGAAAAGACAGCTTCATACTCCGTATTTTTCACGTTTTACTACTTTTGACTTATCGATAATCGTTTTTCTTCCTTTTTTGTCTTTCCATTTTAGTGTAAAACAATTTTAAGGAAAATAAGAGACTAATACGTAAGCAAGCACATGTGATGAAGCGGTATTCAGTAGGAAACCAGGACCACATTGCCCAAATACACAGAAGAATCATAGATTTGTACACACTATGTGATAAGGTTCCTGGTTTGTTGTTTTAAAAGTTCGGTTTGACCGTTGGGTGAAATTTTTTATATTAGGAAACAGGTAAAATCGTTAGCTTATATGCTTCATCACAAGCAAGATCAGAGACGGAGCCAGGACCAAATATGATCGGGTGCACAATTTTTTTTAACCGTAATATAATATAGTTAAAAAGTAAATTAAAACGAAGATGTCATTAAAACGATAAGACTAGAAACACATTTTGATGGACCGGGTGCATTAATGATATACATTTGAGAAAAAAATGTTCTTTTTCTCAAAAATTAACATTGCATCGAAAAAATCCATAAGTGTCCCGGGCACCCGCGGGACTCATAAATTTTCTCAATGCCTCTAGTCTTTAATTGAGTTTCAAGTAAAGCACATATTTGAACCTTTGAGTCAGCAATAAACTTCATAATTTCCTTCTGCTTGAATTTTTTACTCATACCCCTAACATTTTTAGCTGCCACTTTAAAAACCATAGAATTCATTGATTAGATAGATTCCCCACAATCACCTCCATTCAGCACCACCTCATCAGCAATCAAACTATTCAATGCTTGATTGTGACTTTCAAACACATCATCCTCTTCACTGTCTTCATTCTCCATTCTTTCCATAGCTTTCCATGAAATATTGAATCATATCATAAGTCCAATCCCTGGTTTCAGCACAATTTGGTTGAATTTTCTTCTTAATGAATTCATCAACAATTAGCCTTTTATCAATGAATGGATCCACATTACAATCAACATTATCTTCATCAGCCAACACAACATAATTATTGGTACTTTTCCTTATTTCATTCACATTTTCTTTACTCACTTTCCATATTTTCTCAACCTTGGATGGGGACTTATCCATATTCACATCATTACTCTTTTCTTGTGTCACATTTTCTTTCATAACTGTTGTAGAATCGGGAACATTAGGTTAAGCAAACTTAACATTATTATTCTTGAATCCCATCTCCTTCCTAAATGCTTGATTAGTACCTTGTGCTCCCTTATTCCTCATATCTTTTTTTCCTCCCATGCTCCTCCTATTTCTGACTTCTACAAACCTTCCTTATTTGTTAGATTATGTTGTTGAGAAGTTGCTCCCTTTGAACCATTTACCTCATTTGCTCTAGGTTTCAACTTGTTGTATAGAGCAGTATGACCAAACACACAACAATGATTACATCTTTCTGGCTTCCAAGAATACTCAACCTTTATCCACTTATGTAATGCTTCGTAAATTCCAGGTCATTATTTTAATTCATACTCTATTATTTATTTTACCTTTGAGTAAATTTTTACTTTTACGGTTTTACCGAAGTAGTACCTCGAGTTGTAGTAAATTGTCATTTAGCGTGAACCGTCTTTAAACTTAGTATCCGTCTTCGTGTCCTACTTAGTTATTAAATTCAAAAGGATCCTATAAGTTATAATTCCATCTTAACTAATATATTTTCATTTCGTGTTTTCGCTTAAACCTTGTTATACCTTATGTTTTACGTTTACCCTTCTACCTTTTATTTAACTCTTCGCCTTTTACACAAAACAAATAATACAACAATAAATCAATATATATATATATATATGTGTGTGTGTGTGTGTGTGTGTGTGTGTGTGTGTGTGTGTGAATAAGCCCTAAGGTTGGCCACCCTAGGGAAGCCACAAACCAAAACCACACTTGGTTTTCTTTGTATTCTCAAGGAAAACTCATCATTGTTTTGGTCTATGCAAATCTCAAACTTCTCTAGGTGTTTATCAATATTTTTTCTCCCTCTCCTCCCCCTCCTTGTTGCCGTGAACCACCATGGTATGTGTTTAAATACACATACATTTTACCTAATAAAACGAGCTAAAAAGACCAATAATGACTAAAAATACATAAAAAAGCATTGTATATGTGTATTTCGTGAATTGTGTCTTGCAGGTATGGATATATCACAAAATGGACAAATACAAAGCAAAACGGACAAAACCGAGCACGAAAATAAAAAGAGTGCAAGAAAACGAAGCCAAAGCCGTAACCATCTTAAATGGGCCAAACCCGTACCCACTTAATGGGCCGGGTTAGCCCATTTACACCTTAGCCTTACTTAAAATCAAACTAGCCTTAAACTATTTATACCAAGTCAACAAAAAACCACAAGCACCACACATCACCCTACCCCCACTCACCCCAACCATCCCCTCTACACCCGTCCCCCAAACACCCCCCTACCACTACACCACCCATACCACTACCCCCAAACTCCCACTTAAACAGACCCCAACTAACATTCTCTCCTCTCTCACCCGATCCCCGCAATTGATCCAACACCCCCCACACACATTAGTCACACCCTCCGCGCACCACCCCGCACGACACCCCCCATCCCACCACCCCTCCACGCCACCTATCCTCACCCGCCACTAATACACAACACTCCCCAAATCTTAGCGACACCCAATACAACTACAACAACACCAACAAATTAACAACCACCACCAGTTCACTATGCCACACACCACAACACCTTACCAAACCTCCCTTTCACTACCCACTAGGCCCCCGACACGCACCCCACAACACCCTCCCACTCCACCTTCTTCCTCATCCACCCACATCCCTCACTCTCCAAAAGCCCAATTTCACCCCATCACCAGCTACACACGCCAACGTTCAACACCCCCAACCAACACCCAAACCCACCCCTTCTCCCCAAACACCACACTACCCTGCCCACACCCGCAACTCCAAACACTCACCACCCACCACCCCCCCACACTCACTTCAACCACCCCACACACCTACATTTGAACTCCGGTCGCTCATACACGATACACCCCGCCTCACGCCCCCCACAACCCCCTCCCAAGCTAGACACTACCCCACACCACCAACGGCACTAACCTACCCACCAATTACACCACCTCCTGCCCACTCCCCACACCACACACACACACAACCCATGCAAAACAACCAAACACCCCCAACGACACCAACTCCACAACCTACCCCCCAACGATCCCACCCCCCCACACACCCCATACACCCACTCACCCACACACACCCATACCCCCCATCTCCCGACGGCACACTTCACACGACCTTCACACACAACCTCGCACAACCACCTCTCCCCGCGTTCACAACACACCTCCCATTTCAGCTAACACCACATCCAAGCAGAAACCCCCCCCTTACAACCCCCATAAACAAACCCACACTCCTAACCACCCCCCAACCACCACCCCCACACCCAACCCACACAATCACAAAAAAAATACACACTCACTCACACACACACGACACACACACACACACACACACAATCACCAGCACACACACAACAAAACTATATAACAATTGATTTGTTATAGAGAGAAGTGAGAGTGTGTGATAGAATAAGCCCTAAGGAATGCCACCCAAATGAAGGCACACACCCAAACCACACTAGGTAAACTATGTAAATCTCAAGAAAAACTCAACATAGTGATTATTTGGTCAAGTGCAAATCTCAAACTTCTCAGAGTTTAACACTTATTTTAATCTCCTCACACCTCCCCTCCTTGTTGCCGTGAACCACCATGGTATGTGTTTAAATACACATACATTTTACCTAATAAAACGAGCTAAAAAGACCAATAATGACTAAAAATACATAAAAAGCAATAGTAATGTGTATTCGTGAATTGAGTCTTGCAGGTATTAGATATATCACAAAATTGACAAATCCAAAATCAAAACTGACAAAAACGAGCCCGAAAAAAATAAATGAGTTCAAGAAAACGAAGCCAAAGGCCGTAACCAACTTAAATGGGCCAAAACCCTTACCCACGTAATGGCCGGTTTTACGCCCCCCCCCCCCCCCCCCCAATAATTTTTTTAAAAACAAAACCTTAGCCTTACTTAAAATCAAACTAGCCTTAAACTATTTATACCAAGTCCAAAATCCATATCCTGGCCCAATCCTAATAAAAAGCCCAAAAAACTAATAAAAGTCCAAACCCGGTCAAAGCCCAAGTCTTATAAACACGGGTCAAAGCCAAATGAATTACTGTAGATCTTCTTGTTCCCTCCCATTTTTACACTCAACAACGCACCAGGGTAAATCAATCCACTTCCACGCATCTCAAGTGCTTCTAGAAGATTTAGCTGATACCTCTGACACCCTCTAGGTCCCCGCTGGCAATCCCCTATGTTGTGATTGGTTGAGAAACGTGGCACATGATCCAATGGATGAGATTGATGGATATGAGGCGGTTTGGATTGAAGGGACGAGATTAAAGGAATGGAGGAGCGTCTCAAGCTCTAGATCCTTCTGCTCATGGCTATAAATAGGAGGGCTCTCACTCACACAAGGAATATCTAGCTTTTAGTTTTTAGTAGCTTATTAATGTAACTTTTAGCTTATTTGTCATCTTAAAATTGTAATTTCCTTTTAAAGTTGTAACTCTTCTATTATATACAGAATTCAGTTTGTTTCCCTAATTACCTTTAATTCAGGTTTTTTATGTTTTTAGTATCAATTAATGTAGTTTTAGAACTATCCTAATAAGCTAATAAGCTCTTTGTTACTATTAAGCTAGCTTTTATTCAGTTTATCTTGTTTTGAGCTAAGCTGAATAAGCCATTCACCTAAAATCTCATTAAAAATATACCTCAGCTTTTGGAAGATAAGCTAAAAATGGATGGGCTTATGACAAAACTCATCGTAATCTCAGAAAAGCTGGGAGCTTGTAGAATCTAAGCTTGTAAAAGCTAATTTGATCCCTGTTTGAGCTAGGATCAAGGTACAATCCCTTATTTCACAATTTAGCTTACTTTGCTGTTTTGCTTATTCTCTGCTTATTTGTGCTTAATCCTGCTTTGATTGTGCTTATTCTGTTTTCATTTAGCTTATTTGTTCTAGTTTTAAGAATTTGATAATCTGTTTTGAGTTTAGGTTAAGTTTTCATAAAAATTGTTCAAAAAGCCAAAAATATGTCTAATATTCTAGTTTAGTGATAAGTGCTTATTTGTGGTTAAACTTTGCTTATAAGTTCTTAATATACTTAGATATTAATCTGGTTTAAGTTTTATTGCTTATATTAAACTGTTTTTTAAGCTTAAAATGTTTTTCATAAAACTTAAGGGGTGTTTGGCACTAGCAGTACTAACCATGTGTTAGTACTGTTGGTTTGTCTTTGGCCTTTAAGTCACTTTTAAATAGCTAAGAATAGCCAATAACGTCAGTTTTTTATAAGTTTATAAGGGTTATACAACTATAAATTAAGGTTGATCTGTCATTGTTATTGAATCGTGGAAATTTAGGCTTCCTAAACAGCTTGTATTTTAAGATTGGGATCTTGAGTTGTTTGAGGTGGCTGCTTTATGCCTCTATTATGTTCTGAAATGCATTAGAAACAAGTTTTGAATAAGTTGCCATTGTCTTGGAGTTTTAAAGTCCAATCTGTCAAATGTGATTTAGTTTTCCCAGTTTTTTAAAAGTTTACAAAGTCCTTTTCAATCACAAATTTAGACTAGTTAGAGTTAGTTTTAGAGTCTGAAAGTCATTGCATAAGCTTATTGTAGTATAAGCTTAATCTGTTTGAGCTTATTTTAGGGTTTAGAGCTTATTTTCATATCTGAATTTAAGGCTGCAATTTTAGTCTTTTTCAAAAGTTGTTTTAAAACCAAAAATATGAAATCTGTCTGAATCAGCTTATTCAGATAGTTTTTTCATAGCTTATAATTGTTTCAAATGCTTACTCTTATTTTTCAAGTAGCTTATAAACTAAGCTTAATCTATTTTTAGGTTTTGAGGTCTAGCTCTTTGGTTTTCTAGCTTAAAAATTAGCTTAAAAGTGCTCTTTAATCTGTTTTTATAGCTTTTCTCAATAACAGCTTATTTGATTTATGAGCTTCTTGCTTGTTTAGAAATGTTTAAAGTAGGATTAGATTAGCTTATTAAGCTCTTTTGGTTTAAACTTATGTTTTAAGGTTGTGTGTTTCTAAGTCTTTGAATCTATGGTCTTAAAATTTTCTTAAATTGCTTCTACAGCTTTGATTATATGATTGCAATTTTGGTGTTTGCTTAGTGTTCATTTTTGGTCCTAATTTTAGTAGAAGGCATTTGGTTTAAGTATTAATTGTTCATTAGAATTTACATCACAATCTGTCAAAATTCTGTATTAAGCCTCAGTTTTAAAAAGCTAAAAGCCCATTTTCATCATTAAATTTAGACTAGTTAGAGTTAGATTTAGAGTCTGAAAGTCATTGCATAAGCTTATTGTAGTATAAGCTCAATCTGTTTGAGCTTATTTTAGGGTTTAGAGCTTATTTTCATATCTGAATTTAGGGCTGCAATTTTAGTCTTTTTTAAAAGTTTAAAACCAAAAATATGAAATCTGTCTGAATCAGCTTATTCAGATAGCTTTTTCATAGCTTATAATTGTTTCAAAATGCTTAACTCTTATTTTTCTAAGTAGCTTATAGTACTAGCTTAATCTATTTTTAGGTTTTGAGGTCTAGCTCTTTGGTTTTCTAGCTTAAAAATTAGCTTAAAAAGTGCTCTTTAATATGTTTTTATAGCTTTTCTCAATAACAGCTTATTTGATTTCTGAGCTTCTTGCTTGTTTAGAAATGTTTAAAGTAGGATTAGATTAGCTTATTAAGTGTGGTTTAGTATCCTTGTAGCTTATTTGGCCTAGGTTTAAGCTTATTACAGTTTTTAAGCATAATTAGTCTTGACTTAAAGCTTTTAAGCTTTTAAGTCCTTCTGTGACTTGTTTAAAGCTTATTTCTGGCTTAATTCTAGTTCTCAGAAAAAGTGCATTTTCAAAAAGTGCTTATTTTAGTGGTTAGAAGCTTTTTCAAAAAGAAAATTTAAAAAAAATATTTTTAAAAAAAGAAAGGTCACATGGGTCAAACTTGTGACCTCTCCTTTATAACACCAACACCTAAACACACAATCTCCACACCAACTGCCCTTGGGACTTTTTCAATTATACATCCACACTATTAATCTTTTAAACCCATTCTTTTTAAATAAGCTTTAAGCCCTTTTGGGCTTATTTCCAGCTTATTGAGATAAGCTGGTTGTTCCCTTTTATTTTTCTTAAATCATAAATTGTTCAAAGTATTTTCCCTAAATTTTTTGAAATTTTCTGAATTAGTTTAATATTTTTTATAATATTTTTAGATTAAAATAGTTTTTAATTCATAAAAAAAAGTCAAAAAAATATAATTCTTTTTTTTAAAATTATTTTTAATCATTTAAGATTTATAAAAAAATAAAAAATAGTTTTAAGGATAAATTTTAATAGTTTAGGTATTAAGTCGCGTTTTTAGATTCCCGTTAACGTTTTTAGTTTAAATTTTTAATTGCTTTCGTTTGTAGCTTGCCTTTATTTGTTTTTGCATATTAATTGTAGAATTAGAATCCAAAATTAAAATCCTTAAAATTATTCAAATCACGCGATCACGAACTTAACCGATTCTCAATTCACACTTCGTCGAGATACGACTCGGAAGGTTTTGAATTTTACTTTGGATAAAAGTAATCTTCTTAAATCCTTACGGAATACTTATTACTATACTATTATTGATATTATCCTTATATACGTATTTGGAGACCAATCACACCACCACACCACCATCACCATACCAAAAATTTCTTTATGATATTCAATATTCTACACAAAAATCATCACAAGGTTAAGGTTCTAGAAGAGTTTGGTTGTTATTTGAAGTTAGGGTTTATTTGTTCTTGGTAAATCTTTTAAGACCTCCATTTCAAGAGTTTATGGGTATAATGATCAAGGGTATATAGAGATTTTTACAAGTATTTTGGTTGTGTGGAAGTGATTTATGTCAAAATTTGTAAGAGTGGTTAATCTTTGTAGTTTTTCTTCATTATCACTTTCTTGTAAAATCTTGTTCTCCATTTATTTTCTTCATGTAAAAGTATTATCTTTTCTTGTATTTTCTGTAAATGAGGTGTTCATACATTCTTGATATTGTTTTGGTGAAAATAATGGCATTGTACATGGTTTAAATAGGCTAGAAACTTGATTTTATAGGATTTGCAACACTTTGAAATGGCAGATTTAGACCAGCAGGTCGTTAGGGTATTTTCAAATTGTTGATGACCTGGGAAATTTTTTGAAAAATAATAAAGACCTAGATAATTATCTTAGATTCACGTGGCCGCCTGAATCAAAGCCTAACGATGCTCGATGAGCGTTTTATGACCAAAACGGTAAAACTAGTCAGAAAATGCACCCACATTTTGATTTGAGTATAAGTCCTAAAATTTGTACTGAAACCCTTATTTTTTTAAAACTAAACGTTGTAGATAATTGTCCAACTTAAATTTTGGTGTGTGTTTCGGCCTTTGCGAACATACAGTTTAGGAGATACACCCGATTTAGTGAGACGATAAAAATCTGGAAAAAATCTGCCTTAGGTAACTAAGGGCATTTTGGTAATTTCACATGGTTTTGAAAATTTTAAAATTGTGGGGCCTGAATATCTGTAGAATAGACTCAAATACCTTTTCGTGTGCGTAAAAACCAAATGAAGACCTTTTACGGACTTGAAGCTATAAGCCCGAGAAGTTGGGTAAATTCAGAATTTTGGAATAAACTAATTGTTTTAGACTTATAAAGGAAGTGTATGAATTTTATTGATGGGTTTTTAAGTAATAATATAAATACTTGCTTGGGGTTTATAAAGTTTGTGTAGGACATCATATTGTTGAGCAAATTATATTTTATAAACATTTTTAAACACTTAAGTACAATGCCAAACTCCTTATGAAGAATATCTATATAAAAACTTACTTATTATTACGTGTCGAGTACTATTTTATTTTCTAAGTCGCGTTATTATTTCTAGGTTGCTCCTAGGATTATCTTGATTTATCCGACGTTTATTTTGTTAATTCTTATCTTATCGCTAAAAGGTGCGTTCATATCCCATTTTTCTTATTAATTGTTTTACAAACTCTACGGGGGAGATACATGCTATGTTTTACATTTGGATGCAAGTACTAAAATTTGTATGCTATGCCTGAATATTATTTCCTAAGTACCACACTGCCATTTAAGTCCCCTTTATCTTGAGTCGTTAATTGCTAGTATAGTAAACGTGAGTTTTGTGAATAGATCTATTGGGACTGACAATCCCCGTCCGGGCATGTAACAACTATTGCCACGTCAAACGGACGCATTTAACATTTGAGATACTATCTTGGGATGTTTAGCAGAACATCCTACACTTTGATGGGGCCCAAATCTAGTTTGGATTTACATTTCTTGTTAAGGTTTGGTGTCATGAGCTTAGTGCAATAATAGTTGTTTTTGACTTATGAATGTGTTTCATTAGTCTTCCTTTTACTTAAATCTTGTGTTCCATTACTTAACTTATTAAACCTATGAATTTCACTCAACAATTTTTGTTGACGTTTTTAGCATGTTTTATCTCAAGTCCTTAAGGTACTAATTGCTTGGAGGGGAGACGCGTGGATATCATGTAGAAGACTTATAGTTTTTGCATTCGATGAAACTTTTCTTAAAACTCTATGTTATGTTTTAAACATTTGTGTCATTTTGAAACTATTGGGACCTTTTTTGAAAACTTTGATATTTGGATGTATCAAATGTGAAACTTATTTTTAAAATGTCTCTTTTGAGGTCGTTTTTTGTTACTTGTACTTTGTGCTTTGAAGTAGCACCCCCGGTTACTTTCCACTGCTATCATATTTTGGGGTATGTTACAACTTAGTTTTCTTTACATTCTTCAAATCATCAACATAGTTAATTTCAACATTGTCAATATAATCTTTCTCAGCATTAATTTCCACAAGAACCCTGGCATATCCTAATCTCTCAGATCCTTCTTTACACATTTCTGCAGCCATCTTGTCCATTTTGATTGGCCTCCCTAACCTACTAGCAATAGTGCTAATTCCTTTGACACTTCAAGCTTCAAGAGGAATATTACTTAGCCTAATCCGTATAGGGATTTTATAGAGAGTCTCTTTTACAATAGTAGTATCAACATCCCATTTTCGAACAACAAGGGGGTTTCCATTAACTAGCCATGGGCTTTGATCAATAACAAAATTCATCCCTTCCTCATGTCTAAATTTGAAGTAACATATACCATCAGCATCAACTACAATATCCTTCAACCCAATCTACCCCACATTCTTCTAACATTGTATTTCAGCTCATTCACACCCATTCTACATCCCACAGAGTAACCACAGATAGTAAATTTCCACTTTTCACTACCCTTTTTGACTAATTCTTCTTCAAACAACACCACCTCTTCGCCACTTTCTTTCAATGCAGTTGGAACAAAAAACAGCTCATTATCATCTAATTGCATGTTTGACAGCTTACTAGTAGTATCAACATCCCATTTTCAAACAACAAGGGGGTTTCCATTAACTAGCCATGGGTTTGATCAATAACAAAATTCATCCCTTCCTCATGTCTAAATTTGAAGTAACATATACCATCAGCATCAACTACAATATCCTTCAACCCAATCTACCCTACATTCTTCTAACATTGTATTTCAGCTCATTCACACCCATTCTACATCCCACAGAGTAACCACAGATAGTAAATTTCTACTTTTCACTACCCTTTTTGACTAATTCTTCTTCAAACAACACCACCTCTTCGCCATTTTCTTTCAATGCAGTTGGAACAAAAAACAGCTCATTATCATCCAATTTCATGTTTGACAGCTTACTAGCATAAGATACTCTATTATTCACACTTTCATTGTTATTATTATGCATACTCTCATTATCGTTATTAGCCATATTATCTTTGTTACCATTATCATTATCATGAGATTGTGAGTTATTGGTTACATCCTCTGTTACAATAGCAGTTTCAATATCAATACTTGCATCAGCAATCTCATTCTTATTTTTCTTATTCTCAGTCTTATTCTCCTTACTACCTTCTTTCAAACTATCAACAACAATTCCATTGTTAACACTATTCTCAACTCTTTTCACCTCATCAATCCCCTTAATTTCCTCAACTGGTGTTTCCAACACATTCTCCTCCCTAACCAAAGACTCCTCTCTCATCACATCATTATCCTTCATCTGATATTAGTAACTTCATTAAATTCTACTGTTCCATTCAAACTATCATTTACAATATTACTACTTTTTTGTTCAAATTTCTGCTTATTCAAATTCCTACTAGAATTAGTAACTGAGTTATCAAAAATCTTAATAGGCTTAATAATCCTCTTAGACCTCATACTTAGGGTTTCATACAAAATTGGAGAAAATTTTCAATTGATCAGAGTAACAAATTCCATTGATCAAACACAAGAATCAAATAGATAATGATAAGTAATTAGCTCACAATCCTTGAAATTGATCAAAAAATTTGAATTCCAATTTTGGGGCCAAAATTCAAAACCGATAGGATTCAGTATAGCCGCCCCAAAATAGTGAATATAATCTCAATTTGTGCGGAATTAAAAGCTGAATCTAATGCACTAATTAGAACTGAAATCTAAACAGAAATTATGAAGAAAATGAAGGATTTTAAGCTTTTTTAATGGCGGATTTTAGTTAAGAAGTGTACACCCTGTAAATTTCCGACCAATATTTTAACCGTTTCCATTCAGTATTTTAAATTTTATAAGTTACGTGTAAATTTTACGTTTAACCGAGAAGTTTTCCCTCGTATATATGAGAATCGTTACCAGAGGCTTTTCGGGTTGCCATTTAATGTAGTCTTTCGACTGGGGTCGCGTTTTTACGTTTCGAGTTGATATTTAAGTTTTCAAAAAAATTTGTAAAGTTTTTACGCGTTTCCAGTATTTGCGTAGTCCGTGATTATATCTTGATATTGTGTGTGCATGGTTATACATAGGAAATTAAATCAACCACCTTGCATGACCTCCTTGAATTTTGGAGATCAAATTGGTCCCCCTTTTCTTTTCTTTGCTTCCCACGTCAAAACACACACATATGCACACAATTTTTATTCTTTTGGTCTTGGTGGTCTAATTATTCCCCAACACAATTCCTAAAGTTTTGCTTGAATGTTTTCTAGATATTTTTATATCATAGGATTCTAAAATTTGAAAGCTTATACGGTGTCTTGATTCATTCCATTCATCCATTCTCATTTTTACATCTCTCACTAGAAAACACACACATAAAAATTGTCCTATTTTCCCCTCTCCCTCTCTTGTTTCACCGACACCAAGAACACACACACACACACACACATATTTGTCCGCTTTTGAACAAGATTTTGAAGCTTAAGTTTATTCGGGATTGATTTAGATAATTAGTTTGCGTATTGAAATCATCGTTCGTGTTGTTCATTAGCGTTGATCATCTTCTAAATCCACCATCTTCGTAAGTTCATCTTTTTCATATTTTTCTTGTACTTCCTTGATCCTCATCACATGAATAAGCTACTTGTACAAATCGATCGTAAAAAAATCAAAGCTTTTAAAATCACATAAACCCCAAAAGGGTTTATGTTTTGTTCGAAATATATAAAAATAAAGAAAGGGAAAGATTAATTACGTGGTCGTGGTGAATCTTTTATAAAGAAATATTTTTTTTCAAAAGCTTATAGCTTGTTTTTGCTTATTAATAAGCTCAAGTGAGCTTGTTCGTGTGCTTATGTGTGTCGAAAACATAATAAGACCATAAAGGTTCGAACTTTATGCTTATTTGATTATCATCTTATTTTTCTAATTATTTTCGTGGCTTAAATTGTGCTTATTGGTAAAGGATTAAGCTTATCAGGCTTAATAAATTAGCCCGTATGAGTTTAAAAGTCATCATGGGCTTCGGCCCAATAACCAAGCCCAACTCGTGGCTAAAAGCCCACGGCATGGCTTATTGGATAAGCCTATCCGTAGCTTATTTAATAAGCTATGTACTACTTGTTTAATCGTTTGCTTATTTTGGTCTTGTTGCGTTTTGGATCTTCGTTTAGGCTTATTGGGCCTAAAAGCCCAATAAGGGTCCATTTATGGTTTCGGCTTATTTTTACTACTTAATAGAGCATATAAACGTTTATTATTAATATCGTAACTTAGTTGGGAATATAGTGATTTGAGAAAATCGTTGAAAGTGTTTTGGGAATTAAAGTCTACGACTTTGAAAAACTATTATTTACGAACGGGTCATGTCAAAATTTCGTGAAAACTATATACTTAAAATTATTTATGATATCTTATATTTAAAAACTTTTCTAAAACATATTATTTATAAATAATAAATAGTACATACATACTTAACTTAGTTTAATAAACTAAAATACATAATTACATTTTATATCCAAGTATTTTTGTTAATACCGGCAGTTAAGCATGCTCGTACGAGGGTAGCACTAGTATGGGTGACATGCCGGGAAGTTACGTAAATTAAAAACTTAATAACATTATTTTTGGTAATATCTAAATCATTATTTTGGGTTACCGGGTAAAATGCCGAAACATATTTATTTGTTAATTTTCTAATATACTCCATATTTAACTTCGTAACACGTTCTATCATCAAAACCACTACGACTTACACAAACTACAATGTTTATTAAGGACACTTTCCTAGAAAACATTAATGAAATCATTATGATAAACCTTTATGCATTAAAATTATTCTTCTGTTATTCCAATTCTAAATCAAAACTTATATTGCTTAGGTCGTGTTCGAGTACCGTTGTTCTATTATGTGTGATCTTTCTTCTAGCCTTTTCACTACTTCACTTCACCGATCAAGGTGGGTTCATAGCCCCACTTTTACTCGTTTAGAATAAATGTTTTACAACTTTGGGGTGAGAAACATTGCTTGTTTTTCTTAAACCGGACACAAGTACGTTACATGATACTTTCCCTTGTTTACGTGTTGCCTAAGTAGTGTTAGACTACTATTGCCTGAAACATCATGAACCGTTAATTATTGTAACCTTCCTTTAGTTAAGTGAGCGCGGGTGAATACATAGGTCTATTGGGACTAATTATCCCTATCTGGGTGAGTAGCACTCACTACCCACGGGGCTCCCGATAAACGGATATATGTTACGTCGAATCTAGTTAGGTGGTCTTTGGTCGGACACTTGTAAGGGCAAGCGATTACTTGGCGTGTTATATGCTACTTTCCACTATTAGCCTCGGTGTCATGAGCTTAGTGCAACGTAAATACCTTTTTATGTGAAGTTGTATCTGTTATAACTGTCGCATACGTTTTATAACTTGTGGTCCACACTAATTACGTTTGAACTAAACCTATGAATTCACCAACTTTACATTGACGTTTTAAGCATGTTTTCCAGGTGCTTAGCTTTGGACTTCTCTGATGTGCTATATGGAGTCTACGTGCAATACGATATCATCTCTCAAGACTTTTCTTATCATTCATACTCGTTGTCTTTTGAAAACTAAATTTCGCTTCCGCAACGTTTAATTTCTTTTGAATCTTGTAAAACTTATCCACTTTTATAAATACAACGAGTTATGATTTTCAAAACGTCCATTAGTGGTCGTTCTCTTTGCCTTGAGTTCGAGTTATTATGACGTCACGCCCACGAACACGTATTTCGTCCAGGCCCCATTTCGAGGTGTGACAGATTGGTATCCAGAGCCAAGGTTATAGAGAACCAAGTAGTATAACTAAGTCTGGTCTATAACCAGTATGTGATCCTTACGTGCTTTTATGTGTGCCTTATACGTGCTTTTGCTATGGCATATACGTGAGTACCATTTTGCCTTGAGCATGCTATGTTATGGGTTTACCTCTGCCCTGCATTTATCGTTCCCTGTGTTTATGTTACTTTGCATTTATTTTTGTCCTTGAGCTCTACTTTGCTATGAGCTTATGTTTATCTCGCGTTTATCTTTTCTATACGTTTATGTTTGCCTTACGTATATTTCCCCATTTACATATATGGAAGCTGTCTATATATATATATATATATATATAACATTTCTAAGACATTGTGAGTGACACAATGGTCTCTAAACCTTTCTAATACATTGTGAATGATAAAGTGGTCTCATTTACTTCTAAAACATCGTGAATAATATGATGATCTTTAAAACTTTTCACGACTTTACATTATACCATTTTGCATAACTTTGAAATCCGTTACAGTCTGCCGACCCCACTGATTATCCTACTATTCGACTCTGAAGACGACTGTGAACACCCGCCCCATACTATTGAAACACCCATGTCATCTCGTTACGTCTAAACTTTTTTTACTTCTCGTAACTTCTAGGAACATGCCGATTAATTCGCACACAACTTTAACCCATCACCTCATAACAATCCATTTCTTTTTGGAAACACGACTTGTGAAATTCGACTTATTTTATTTCGTTTACTCCGTTCGATCTAGAAGAAAATACCGACAACGAGACAAGGAATGAGATTCGCGAAGATCGAGTGTATTATAACCCAAGGAATTGCTAATGCTATCGAAGGTATTGTTGTCTTTGAGGCAAAAATCCACATGGCTCGCAACTAAATGTATTAGGTCGTACATTAGGAAACTGATGTGGTAAGGAATGCCAAAAATAAAATAAACGGCAAAAGGCCGTAAGAGCTTACATTGCTAGACCAAATAACAAAAATGGATATGTAGGAAAGTTACCATACTACAACAAACGTAAGTTGCGCCACACTGGGCCATGCACTGTGGAGTGCAATAACTACAAGAGAGTTGGCCATATGAGTAGAGATTGTAGGGCACCCGTTTTGATAACAACTTAGAGGCCGCAGTGGAAAATTAGAAACCTAAAATACCTATTATAAGTGTGGAAAATCAGGACATTACAAGAGTGATTATCCAAATCCGAACCGTGTGAATCGTATTTGGGAGGTAGAAGCTCGGGAGAACTCCAACGTCGTTAAAGATAATGTTGATACTTAAGGAGAGATTTTCCTACCTTTTCTAGCGAAACCTAAATAGACTTGAACCGTAACCCCTAAGAGTTTGCACTAGTACTTCCCTGTGAATTTCGTGTATCGAGTGGATGATTCTAAACCCTCTGTTCATTTTGTGTCATGACGATTTCGTCAGTTACTCTTCAATTATCTAATAATTTATATAAGGTACTCCTCAAATCTATTATCGTCTTACAACACATTTCACTATTATTTTATAAACTGTGCTACTAGTATAAACTATTTGGATGTTATCATATAAACTATACTAGCATCGTCTTATAAACAGAGTTACTGTCATTTATAAACTATATATTATTTTTCTCTCCCGTCAGTCTACGAACCATTTTGCTAAACAACTTATTAATCACTTTACTATCGTCTCATAAACCATTTCACTATTGGTTAACAAACTATTCTGATACCATCTTATAAACTATTTCATTGTCGTCCTATAAACTATTTTGTCATTATCTTATAAATTATTCTACTATCATCTCATAAACTATTTTCGCCATCACAAACTAAC
This sequence comes from Tanacetum coccineum, assembly GCA_026074375.1. Taxonomy (NCBI): domain Eukaryota; kingdom Viridiplantae; phylum Streptophyta; class Magnoliopsida; order Asterales; family Asteraceae; genus Tanacetum; species Tanacetum coccineum. Next base: position 11,015 of record BQNB010038166.1, on the reverse strand, counting down.
TTGTTTTCATCTTTTAACCTATTTTGTCGACGTCTATAAACTCTTTACCATCATTTTATAAACCATTTCGCTAACACCTTATAAACTACCTTGATATCATTCTGCAAACCGTGTTGCCAACATCTTATAATTATCCTACTATTACCTCATAACTTATTTGGCTATCATTTAATGAACTAATTAGTTTCCATCTTGTAACCTATTTTATGGTCGTTTATAAACTCTTTTGCTACCCTATTATAAACTACTTTGCAGTCATCTTACAAACCATTTTGTTGTCACCTCATGAACTATTTCGTTGTTGTTTATAAACTATTTCATTGTCAATTTATAAATTGTATCGTCGTCATCAATTTATAAATTGTTTTGTCGTCATCTTATGAACTACTTCGTGTCTTTTATAAACTATTACGTTGCCACTTTATAAACTATTAGGTTGTCAGCCCGTAAACTATTTGTTACCATATTATAAACCGCTTACTGTTACCTTATAAACTGTTACGTAATTTTCTCGTAAACTATTTTGCTATCACCTCATAAAATATTTTCCGCTATCTTGCAAAATATCCCGTGTCATTATATAAACTACCTTGTTTTCATTGTTACGAACTGTTTTGCTACCTTACAAACTATATTGTTTATACCGTATAAGATTTTTAAACATAACACTAGTTTGACGAAATGAGCCTTTCATCGTTAGTCCCCAAATTATACATAGCTTGATCACCTATGTATCATTCAGGAAGGACCATGCTATGCTGGGAGTAGTCACCATAAAATTTTGCCAATTTACCCTTACTTTCCATTTCTATTTTCTTTCTTTTTTTCTACATTGTCAACGGGATTATATTGTACTCGTGTTTTATTAATATTTTGCGGCGTGCGTATTTATGAGTCGTGTCGGTCACGCGTATTCGCATTCGTAAGTGTCATAACTAAGCAGATTTTCCTCGACCTTAGCATATAGAAACACCACACCCATGGACGAGAGACCAAATCATGCTTCCGGTAGTCATGGTAATTACGGATTGTAATATTCTAGAACGTAATGGACTTATCCTTCTAATTGGATTATAACCAAGAGAACTAGGAGATTTCCTTCAATTGACTTACATTTTAGTCAGTTAGAATCATGAAGATTATGAGATTCTCGTATCGACAAAACTTCTAATGGACCTAAAGTTAAAGCAAAGGACGAAATTATTGCAAGTGCATGGAACCTAGTTTATAGAAGCCTTACCTCCGCTAAGATTAGCCCTTTAAGTGGCATCGTTCCATCTACCGTAGACACTAAGTACTCTGTTGGGTTAGTCGGCGAAAAGGTCATAGGAGTCGATACTATCATTTGAGATTGTACACTGAATTTTCTGAATCATCCATCCAATATAGACTTAATGCCCATAGAACTTGGTAGTTTCGACGTTATCATCGATATAGGTTGGTTGACAAAGTACCACGCCATGATCGTTTGTAAAAACAAGAAAAAAAGAAAAGAGATTGTTCATATTCCCTTAGGTGATGAAACTTTAACGATTCGAAGCAATAGGAGTGGTGGGTATGCATCGATAGTTGCTAGTGAGCAGAGAGCTGAGTTGTTTGGTAGGATTGATACGTTGGAGTGGGATAACATGAGACTCAGAGGCATGTTAGGTGTTGAGAGGCAGAGAGTTGACCGTCTCCGGCGTAGTATGTCGTATGCTCAGAGGGATTTATAAGACCCAGATCCTCACCCTAGGGAGCTTCAATTTTGTTGTCAAAAAGAAGGATGGATCCTTCAGGATATACATCGACTACCGAGAATTGAACAAGCTAATCGTGAAGAACCGTTACCCGTTACCTAGGACTAATGACCTCTTTCGATCAACTACGAGGATGTAGCGTTTACTCAAAAATCGACCTAAGGACCAGTTACCACCAACTAGAGTTTGAGAAAAGGATATTCTAAGACCGCATTTAGGACCCGCTATGGACATTTCAAGTTCCAGGTCATGCCATTTGGTTTAACTAGCGCACCAGAGGTATTCATGGATCTCATGAATCGAGTGTGCAAATCGTACTTGGATAAGTTCGTGATAATATTCATCAATGATATCTTTATCTACTCAAGCAGAAATAAGGAGTACAAGGAACACCTTAGGCTTATCTTGAAATTGCTTAAGAATAAGGAATTGTACGCCAAATTCTCTAAGTGTAAATTCTGGCTCCCGAAAGTGCAATTTCTCGTCCACGTTGTTGATAGTCAAGGCATTCACGGAGACTCCGCCAAGATTGAGTCAATCAAGGATTAGGTAACGCCTACGACCCCAACGAAGATACGCTAATTCTTAGGCCTTGCCGGTTACTACCAACGATTTATCGAAGTTTTCTCTAGGGTAGAGAAGCCTCTAAACCGAACTAACTCATAAAAAAATGTAAAATACGAATGGGAAGAGAAAGACGAGGAAGCCTTTCAACTGTTAATGTAAAAACTTTGTAGTGCACCGATTTTAGCATTACCCGACGAAAAGGAAAACTTTGTGGTTTATTATAATGCCTCGTATAATGGATTAGGTACTATAATGATGCAGAAGGAGAAGGTAATAGCTTACGACTCTCAACAACTGAAAGTCCATAAGAAGAACTACCCGACACATAACCTAGAATTAGGAGAAATAGTATTTAGTTCCAAGATTTTGGAACACTACCTGTATGGCATAAAGCATACCATGTTTACAAACCATGAGAGCTTACAGCACAATCTAGATCAAAAGGAATTGAACATGAGACCACATAGATTGTTAAAATTGCTCAGTGATTACGATTGTAAGATTCGATATCACCTTGTAAAAGCAAACGTTGCAGTAGATGCTCTAAGCAGAAAGGAACGAGCTAAACCTCTCAGGGCGAGGACTTAAGTGATGACCATTAATTTAAACCTACCACCACAGATTCATGAGGCATAAGTGGAAGTCTTAAGAAATAAAGCGTTAAGGATGAAAACCTACATGGTACGGACAAGGATTTTGAGACTCGTCTTGATATAACTCTTTACACTAGGAGCAGGAATTGGTTATCACACCGTAGAGACTTAAGAAAATTAATAATGCATGGGTCACACAAATCTAGCTATTTCACCCACACTAGATCGGATAAGATATATCATAATCTTAAGTAGCTGTACCAATGGCCCAACATGGAAGCAGGCATCGCCACCTGTATCAGCAAGTGCTTGACGTGTTTAAGGATAGAAATACCCCATTGGAAATGGGAAAAATTAGCCGGGATTTTATCACAAGCATGCCAAATACAACAATGTGTTACTACACGATTTGGGTCATGTGTTCATCAAAAGAATTAGCTGACGTGAGACGCAAACCTTAGGAATTTCTAAGTGGAGGTTTCTTGTGGAAAGGAGTGGATATGTTTTGGCAAACGGGTAAAGATGATCCCACGCTTTATTCGGACCTTTCAAAAAATCCTTCAAAAAAAAATTAGAACGTCGTCATTATCGACTTGAACTCCCGGAACAACTAAGCAATGTCCTTAGCACTCACTTTCACAGTGATGAACCTGATGAAGGTTTGTCTACGAAAACACTTGTCAACCTGTTGGATAGTTCACAACTCAATGACAAACTACATTTCCATCAAGGACCGATTTTAAAAATAAAGTAAGGGGAAAGATTAATTTCGTGGTCGTGGTGAATCTTTTATAAAAGAAATATTTTTTTTTCAAAGCTTATTGTTGTTTTGGCTTATTAATAGCATGAAGTGCAGTTGTTCGTGTGCTTATGTGTGTCGAAAACATAATAAGACCATAAAAGTTCAAACTTTATGCTTATTTGATTATCATCTTATTTTTCTACTTATTTTGTGGCTTAAATTGTGCTTATTGGTAAAGGATTAAGCTTATCGGGCTTAATAAATTAGCCCGTATGAGTTTAAAAGTCATCATGGGCTTCGGCCCAATAACCAAGCCCAACTCGTGGCTAAAAGCCCACGGCATGGCTTATTGGATAAGCTTATCCGTAGCTTATTTAATAAGCTATGTACTACTTGTTTAATCGTTTGCTTATTTTGGTCTTGTTGCGTTTTGGATCTTCGTTTAGGCTTATTGGGCCTAAAAGCCCAATAAGGGTCCATTTATGGTTTCGGCTTATTTTTACTACTTAATAGAGCGTATAAACGTTTATTATTAATATCGTAACTTAGTTGAGAATATAGTGATTTGAGAAAATCGTTAAAAGTGTTTTGGGAATTAAAGTCTACGACTTTAGAAAACTATTATTTACGAACGAGTCATGTCAAAATTTTGTGAAAACTATATACTTAAAATTATTTGTGATATCTTATATTTAAAAACTTTTCTAAAACATATCATTTATAAATAATAAATAGTACATATATACTTAAATTAGTTTAATAAACTAAAATACATAATTACATTTTATATCCAAGTATTTTTGTTAATACCGACAGTTAAGCGTGTTCGTGCGAGGGTAGCACTAGTATGGGTGACCTGTCGGGAAGTTACGTAAATTAAAAACGTAATAATCTTATTTTTCATAATATCTAAATCATTATTTTGGGTTACCGGGTAAAATGCTAAAACATATTTATTTGTTAATTTTCTAATATACTCCATATTTAACTTCGTAACACGTTTCTTCGAGTCAAAACCACTACGAATACCACACGACAATTTTATTAAGGACACTTTCCTTGTAATAAACGTACAAATACTTTCCAAACTCTTATTCGTTTTCATATTTCTTCCATCGTGTAAATTCTGAAACCCGACCGTTTATTCTTAAGTTGAGACCTGGCACAGTTGTGCATCCCCGCGTGATCATTTGTTTCAGCTGCTTTACTTCATCGTTACTGTGAGTTCATAGCCCCACATTTTACTCGTTTTGAATAAATGTTTTAATACCTTAGGGTGAGAAACATTGCTTGCTTTTAAAACTGGACACAAGTACTTTGCGTGAGAATTTCCCTGTTTACGTGTTCCCTAAGTAGCGTTTAGACCACTATTGCCCAAACTATCATGAACCGTTAATTTCTTGACCGATTGTACTGGTTAAGTGAGCGCGAGTGAATAAATAGATCTATTGGGACTAATAATCCCCATCCGGTTTGGTAATTCTTACTGGTCGGGTACTTGACGGACTGTACAGGCCAACGGATGTATGTCATGTCGAATTTCATTTAGGTGGTCTTTGGTCGGACACCTGTAAGGGCAAGTTGTACTTGGCATGTTATATGCTACTTTCGTTATTAGCCTCGGTGTCATGAGCTTAGTGCAATGTAAATACCTTTTTATGTGAAGTTGTATCTGTTATAACTGTCGCATACGTTTTATAACTTGTGGTCCACACTAATTATGTTTGAACTAAACCTATGAATTCACCAACTTTCTATTGACCTTTTTTACATGTTTTTCAGGTGCTTAGCTTTGGACTTCTCTGATGTGCTATGTGGAGTCTACGTGCAATATGATATCATCTCTCAAGACTTTTCTTATCAGTCATACTCGTTGTCTTTTGAAAACTAAATTTCGCTTTCGCAACGTTTAATTTCTTTTGAATCTTGTAAAACTTATCCACTTTTAATAAATACAACGAGTTATGATATTCAAAATGCCCATTAGTGGTCATTCTCTTTGCCTTGAGTTTGAGTTATTATGACGTCACGCCCTTGAACACGTATTCCGTCCATGCCTCATTTCGGGGTGTGACAAGAAGTTAGTTGGAGGAGAGAGAAAGGAGAGAGAATTCCTTCACGTACCAAGGAGAGTATAATTTTGGAAAGGTTATTACATGAAGTTGTTAATTCCTTCGAATTATTAATTATTGATGTAGAACAAGTAAAAGGGAACTCAAATTTTGTAGGTATATGTTTTGGAATATATAGATATACTGAAGCCACAAAATCTCATAACAACTCTTTAAACTGACTCGTAATCTATACTTAATGTAAAAAAAGTTTTGCAAAGGCAAAAATGTTATTACGGGGTAGCTATGATTTTATATAAATTATTTAGTGGATCATTAACATCATGTTTCTTTGATAGTGCAACTACCACATGAAGAGAGGCTGGTAATGGTCAGTTTGAAATTGCATTGTGTTATACAACTTGTAGCAATGTTGCAGATAACTTGATTTATGCCCATGAAGTTATTAGAGTTGTTGCAAGGAAACAAGGGTTTCTGGCTACTTTTATGCCAAAGTAAGTACCCACTACATAAGACTACTTATATGTTCCAATAATATTTAATGATTTTGATTATGTGGAAACCGTAGAGGGGGGTGAATACGTTTCCAATTAAAAACTTTAAATCTTTTGTATTAATTACCCGATCAAGTTTGACGCAATATGAGAAGTGTCGATAATAGGTTTGCAATAGCTAAAGCATATTCTAACAATATAACCACACTCATAATATTTAGCACAAAGAGGTACACAACCTTAACTACAAGATATACACAACTATTCACACAATCATGAGCACGATGCAAGTATAAAAGTAAAGCGGTAAATGTAAAGAAATAAATAAAGCGATGGGTAAAAGAAAATGCAAACCGACACGATGATTTATAGTGGTTCGGTCACGAAGCTCCTCTTCGCCCTACTCCACTCCTCGAGTATCCAACTCGAGAGTTACTTCACTAATCAACAAGCTCCCTTTCGTCAGAGAAAACCTTATACCAATGCTTACATTATTTTCTGACACTAAGCTAGATGTCGAGTCCTTCTTCGGGTACAACCAAACCCGTTATGTTTTATGGACCAACATAACAAACCTTGTGTTTTATGGCCTAAACACATAAACCGCGTCGCTTACATTATTTTCCGACACTAAGCTAAATGTTGAGTCCTAATCTTAGCTAGAAGCGTCGCTTACATTATTTTTCGACACTAAGCTAAATGTTGAGTCCTAATCTTAGCTAGAACCAATCTACCACTACACTAATGTATTTTAAGGCCCAAAATACTAACCAACCCACAATCAACCCTTCCGAATATACACACCATTCGGATCTACACACTACTAAAGATTGGAAGACATGGACTCGATCTATATGTAACATATGTTACAAATGAACTAACTAGACTACATAACTTCGTATCTTGACGATGACGAAAGTTCTTCTCTTGCACTTGAGGGAAGAAGGAAAGGATAGAAGATTGGATCACATTTAAACAAGATTAAACAAGTTAAATGATCAAAGGTTTAGAGAGATTTAGTGAGATCTAGAGAGAGAAAGAACTGAAAGAAATTCGTGCAAAAGGGTTGTAAAAATAGTTGGAGGTGACCCACTATTTATAGGAGCTGAAAAACTGTCTGTCAGGAAACGGCGGTCCCAGATATATTAGGGGGCCGCCGGGATTTAAGGGGGCCGCCCGACATATTTAAGGGACCGCCCCGACAGACGCTCCTGTTTTTGTCTTTTTGTGGTGAAGGTGAAATCTGGTGAAAATCTGACTTGTTTTAGGGGGAAATGACCATATTTGAAATTTGAAATTATTACCACATAAAACATTTCTTTATAATTCAAAAATAATTTGTCTAAATAATTTTTGAGAAATTGTTTTGTTATATTTATAAAAATATAAAGTTTAAGACAAAAACTTATTTTTTTTATCATCCTACAAGTTTAATGTTATTTGTACATACCTTATGTGATTTATGTCAGGTGCAAACAAATGTCGGTGTTGATGCATACTTGAGATGTCGAGAGATGTAGATGCATGTATGCATTGATGATTTGTGATTACGAGTAACTTGCGCACTTTACGTTACGTATTACAAGTCACATGTTTGTCATCACCAAAACATAAAAAGATCGTATAGATTAAATATCGTAATATTTGCACTAACAATCTCCCCCTTTTGATGATGACAAACTATGTAAACTATAACACATAGTTAATTTTAAAAGTTACTCGTTTACACTCTCTTCTCCCCCCTTTTTGTCGAAGCAAAAAGGTATTATGTCGATATGAGAAAAAGATATGAGAAGATGGTATGTGCTCCGGGTATATACGTTGGAGGAATAAGAAGAAGATAGGTGCTCCGAGTATATAGGTTTGAGGAGAAGATATGAAAAATAAAGGTGAAGGTGATTGTGTGTTTCTTGGATAGTTTATAAAAAGTCATGAGAGATGAGAAGTAGGCAAGACAAGAGGGTAGGTACTTAGAGTTTATAGGTTGAAGGAATGAGGAAAAGATAGGTGATCTAAGTATAATGGTTGGAGGAATGAGAAGACAACATGAGAAATAAGGTTGAGGTGGTTTTGAAGTAGAGGAGGTGAAGTATTTGGAGTACGAATGAACCCTTCATTGTATTTGACAATCCCCGATCCTATCTTCCTATAAAAGTGAGCTTGCATCATCCCAGTGAAGTCTTCTATCATCACGGTTTAACCAACTTCATGTTATTTACCCACATATCTCCTAGCTCCCCTTTGCTCATTGTGTCCCCGTGATAATTACATTCCTTGTATATTGACTATAATAGATCCATAAATAAATTACCATTAATGCTTGAGAAGTTTGATGCAATTTAAATGAGTAGAACGCTTGCAAGTGCTCCCCCTTGGTGTATGTTTCCCCTTGTTTGGGGCACCAATGAATCAAGATATGGATGTGTGCTACAAAACAAAGTTAGTAGACAAGTGCACATATACATATAGCAAAACATTAGCGGGGAACTAGACATGCACTTCTAGGTTTTATTATTCTAAAGTATGACACTTTTATATATATATATATATATATATATATATATATATATATATATATATATATATATATAGCAAGATATTAGCGAGGAACTGGACACATTCAGACATTATTTTAAAAACAACAATCTAAATGATATAATTAAAAGACTAAAGACGTATGTTTACGGATAAAGATTATACCGACTTTTAATAAATGAGAATGGGATTTGTTTATTGATTAACACAAAAATATTATGAGAATGGTCTTTTAAAAGTAGACGAATGACACTTAATATCTTGGCAGAATATGTCTAAAAAATATATATATATACTTTAAAAGAATAAAAAGAAAAATAAGACGAGGATGGAGACGATATGCTCTTGGATGAGAATGAAAAAGATTCCATAGAGCTAAAAAGTGGAAAGGATGAGCCGATAGTAAAGAAGGGAACTGATGACGAGAGGTTGATAGAAAAGATTGATATATCATTTGCACTAACAATTGATGTGCATATGATCCTATCGAGACAAAAGTGGATGATTGGGAATTAAAATGTTTGTTTGGTGTTTTGTTGGTTGACAATGTTAAGGAACAAAGGTAGGATGTGAAATGAGTTAGTTCTTTAATGGTGAAAGAATAATGAGAGACTCAACAATGTGGTGACTCAATAACACTTGAAGATTGAATATCTTCTTTATGTTCTTCACTTTCTAGAAACTGAAAAGTTTTGCGAAGGAGTGACATTTGCATCTCGCAAATTACTTAAATATTTCGGATGAGATAATTAAGTTTCAAGGGATCTAGAGGAATATCTAATAGTAACAAGACTATTAGAAGAGAGAAGAAACATTTAGAAGTGAGAAGAAACGTTAGAGATGAGGAGACTTATTAGAAGTGAAAAGGAACGTTTAGAAGTGAGAAGAAACTTTAGAAGTAGAAAGACTATTAGAAGTGAAACGACTACTAGAAGAGAGAAGAAACGTTTAGGAGTGAGAAGAATCGTCTATGAATTGAGACAAGACGTATGCGAGATGTGAGGACCAAGGTTTGTATGTGAGGGGATTTATTATAAAGTGATGGATTGTAAGTCTATCAATTGTAAGGAATGTGTTTGATAATAAGACACATTTTATTATGAAATTCACTTGACTATTGAAAACATAAGCAATGATGCTTATGAGTGTTGGGATATGAGGATGGCTCATTGATATATAGAGAGATATTGGGTATAGGTTTGGGTGTGGAGTAGACGTCAACTCGTAGCAGAAGAGAGAAAGTGTTAGGTTATGAAATATAAAAAATGAATGGTATTACAAGCTGCTGTCGGCGGTCCCAGATATATCTAGGGGCCGCCAAAATAGTTCTGGGGGCCGCTGGAACGCCAACAGGATAGGGCTTGGTTTTTGACGAATTTTGTGAAAGGAGTGACATTTTAATTTGCATTTCGCCAATTAAAAATGCTTAAATACTTCAGATGAAGTAATAAAGTTGTCACGACACGGAATGGAGAATAGACTAGAATCGAGACTAGTAGAAAAGAAGAGAAAGATTTACGGAATGTGTTCTACCATTCCTAGACCAAAGCGAAGATAATTTAGTGATTCGTGCTTGATGGGTAAAGAAAGGATGTCAGCGATGTTATCTTTAGACGCAACCTTTTCGATGGAGATGTTTCCTTTTGGACATTGTTCCAAAGGAAATGGTGACGAATCTTCTGTGTGCTTCGTCCGCGAAAGAAATAAATAAATAAAGAAGATAACAAATGAAGATGGAGACGACGAGATTGACAATGTCAAGACGGATGGTGGTTAGCGTACGATAAACTACACTCACATAGTTATGTAGCTCTTCCCGATCATTGCGAATGTTCATGGAACAATCACACGATGAGGTATACAGTTGTCTTAAAGGTGGTAGCGAAAATAGTGGAGGAAGGAGATTATCAATCTCTATGGTGGAAGAGGCATGGTTGAGTGAGAAGGAAGAGGTGTGATCAAAAGACAAAGAGTGTTTTCGTCGAAGAGAGATAATGTTTTCGTCGAAGAAAAAAAGAAAAAAAATGTTTTCATTAAAGAGAAAGAATGTTTTCGTTGAAGAGAAAGATTGTTTTGTCGAAGAGAAAGAATGTTTTCGTCGAAGAGAAAATAATGTTTTTGTCTTTTTTTGAGAAAGAGAAAGAATGTTTTCGTCGAAGAGAAAGAATGTTCTGTCAAAGAGAAAGAATGTTTCATCGAAGAGAAAGAATGTTTTCATCGAAGAGAAAAGAATGTTTTCGTCGAAGAGAAATAATGTTTTCGTCGAAGAGAAA